>APFE031252252.1:23536-50772 GCA_000404065.3 Pinus taeda
AAATGATTAGCATAAATATACATTTTAATTTAATATTTCACATATTAAAGTAATTTTAAATTTATCATTTTTTAAGGTTATAATCAAAATTGATGAAAGATGGGAACACATCTAATATTTACCAAAAGAGAATATATATTTATAAATAAGCCAAACAAATCATTTTAAGAAAATTTGTATCAAAATGTTTTCAAAATCTATTTTTAACAATGGCAAAGTAAATGCAATTAGAGTTTTTATCACTATGAGCATAATTTATTAAAAGAACGTGAATTGAATTATATTTCTAAAATATTGAGGATTGTTGTGCATTCTTTGAAGATATAATGGCACCACCATTTGATGCAAAGAATTTTGTTGATAGGTTATAATTATCATAAGTATTTGTTCACTAAGTGGACCCTAAATGATTGAGAAAATAAGGTATCTCAAATATCTTAATGAATGTGATTGTGAAATTATTATTGTAAGTAACTAATGACCTTTGAATGTAAGAGAAAATGTAACTAAATTAGTTCAATGAATATGAATTTTAGATTAGGTATGTTAAAGGGAGCTAGAACAAAGTTGTGAATACATGACAGGACAAAAGAAGAAATGTAGTTATTATATGTTGATGTAAGAATAATTTTTACTCAAAACACTAAGGATGTTGATTGTGGGATATCTTACCAAGTTTTTAAATGTCATGCATGCACACTCTACTTATAAGGCTTCAAAGATGTCAAAATAGTTATGAAGGATATAGCTTGGCTTAATGGAGTGCTAAAGTGTATATTATATGGTAAAAATAGGAGGCCATTTCTTGGAAGAGCGATTTAGTGCATGGAAATTTAATTGAATATCAAAGTAACCCATCTCTTGCAATTAAACATGTAGGGGGAGTAAATTAGGTTTTGAAGACATGTGGAAATTACAATTGACATAAAAGAAATCAAATGGGAAGGCATACTTCTTCTTAGTTGAATATAAATAAACTAATGGATTTTCAATATCAATTGACATGAATCTCTTTGAAGCATTGTATAGGAGATTGTAATAGTCTCGCTCAGTTGTGATGGTTTATCCAATAAAATTTTGATTAGGCCAAATATTCTCAAGGATATGCAAATATAGGTTGTAAATTTAGATAACATTATAAAGCAACTCAAGCTTTTTAGTAGAGTTATAGATTTCATAAGCAGTTTGTATTTGTTGAAAATGTTCCCTTACGCATGAAACCCAAGAAAGGTTCTTTAAAGTTCAAGAGTGTTCTATCACTAAGATGCCTTTAACTTGAGATATATAAATGACATAGGCATACCTTACTATCTAATGTCGAGGTGCATGCCATTATAATGTTTCATTACCAAAGAAATATGATCTTGATTGATCTATGATTTAGGGAAGATTGAAGAGTGATTTCTAGGTGGAATATATAAGGGTGTGCATTGTCCTCAACTTTTTTTCATTGAAAAAAATGTTAATGATCTAACTTATGTTATTCTTGATCGATATATAATTTAGGTGGGACTGGAGTGAGAGTCCATGGTAGAACTTATCCACATCTTGTGTTAAGAATGTCACATTGGTCCAAAATCAAGTCTTAACTTAAGAAAAAGTTCAATAAACATTGTAGCACTAAGGAAGTGGGCTTGTAAAAGAAAAATGTTATGCATAAATACCTATAATTGTTTAAATAATAAGAACACATTAGGGACAATGCCATGTTGAAGGGAAAGGTGATGTGATATATAAATTTTAACCCCTAACAAAAAAAAGATCATTCAAAAATAGATATCCCATTTTCTTTGGCTTACTGGAAATAAATGGCAATAAGGGTAGCATCCATTAATATTTTAATAAATAGATCTATAATTCATTCTTAATGAAAAAAATGCACAATTCACCTCATGAGAGGACGTAAAATAGATGATTCATTTGTGATAAGTAACAAGGCCAAGTGGAAATTAATTATTCCCTTATAAAATAACCCATTGCAAAGAGGAAGATGCTTGTTAAGTACTGCTAACAACTACATCAATCTTGAAGGTGACAAATATGGACTGGAAATTTCTAGGTTGCATCAACACCTCCAAGGAAGGACTTGGTTTCATACTAGTACAAAAGCGAAGAGTAATAGCGTATGTGTGATAAAACACCTAAAGCATGGTATGTATGAATGGATAATTATATAAATGAAGTTACAATTTTAAAGAAATGTTACAAATCTAAATACGATGTAAAGATCAACACAAGGGGAGGATTATTCTTCAATATATCTAGGTTGACTTAATTTTGCTAGGTAATGTTAATTCTAATATTGAAATAGTGAAGAAAGACACACAATAATCTTTAAAGATGTTTGGTATTCGAGTAGCATATTACTATTTTGGTACGAAAAATGACATTAGTGAGAATGAATTTTTCCTATCCCCATTAAACTATGCCATGAATCCAACCAAGAGATTCCAAATGGAAGGCTGTAACATGGGTATCATACCAATGGAAAATGGGTCAATCAAGTTGAAACAAGGAAAACAATGTGCATAACATTGTACAAGGGTAATTCGACCTACCCAAGGAGTGACAAAATGTTTGGATACATGGAAGATCTCATTAGAGAGTAGAAAATAATGCTAAGATATTTGAACGAAACATGGATTTGGGGATTGAAATTTTCATAGCTTAGAGATAATTTATATTTAAATGAACACAAAAAAATTGGGCCTGATACATGCAACTCAGGGAATCAACATCTTGATTTATGCTTCATGTTGGTTCCTTAATTGGAGTAAAATAAGCAACATGCAATTGCTTTATCTTACAACATATCCATAATAGAGATGTGCATTGCATGTGATACATGAAGGAGTTTGGCTTAGGTGATTGTTGTGACAATGATGATTAGACATATTGACATTTTTAACTACAATACTCTTATGTTCAAATATGCGACATCAAAGAAATTCAAGAGGATTATTACTATTTTGGGTAGGTTGAGATTGAGTGCTAGGAGCCTATCATATAATTGTATGGTTTATGGAGCATAACCATATAATTATATTAATGATCTCCCTGTTAGAGGAGATCTACTATACGTCAAGTCCTAGACTAAGAATCATTATTGATTGAACTTGAGTGGGGTAACTGATGTAGTTGAGATTAATTCCCAAGAGGCATTAATGCACCTTAATGTAGCTTCATTGAACATGTGGTTTTGAATTAATGGCCACTCACTAATTTGTACATTCTCTTGTGAGATATTTCATTGTGACAGATGTTAAACATATATAACTATGATCCTTTTAATTTCATCTGAAATCAATTGGGTTAATATATGAGAAATATACTTATATGGTCGTAGAGATTTTGTTTACTCGAGGATGGTGTTCATAGTGAACTAATGTGTGACCAACTAGTGCACATTTGTTGCAAAATGAAGATTCATGCAAATTATTTGGCATATCCATATATATGTTTGTATATTGTTGAATGACATTGTGTGCCCTAAGTATTGGCATCAAGAATGCTAAAATATAACGATGGGGTTTGTTGTCAAAGTGTGCAACACATATTCACCCAAGGCCATTTAAATGTCAGATAAGGAAGGTGGTCAGAGTTAAAAATTGAATATGATGTTGATATTACTTACAGAAAGGGAACCATATACTTGGTGGCAGATGCTTTAAGTATGAGGCTCGAATATTTTTGGTAATTCCCTTAAAGACAAAAATGAGGGAGAATTTTCTCTATTTATAAATTGAGGATACATGGTACAATGATGATAGCAAGAGTTTAGTAGAGGATGTCAATGATATGAATCACTATCTTCCCTTCTTTTCATGTTTTGAGGACTTCAGGACGAAGTCCATTGTTAAGAGGTGGTGTATGTAGTACCCCACTTTGGTTGACGGACCCTAATATGACATTATCCTTGATGCATTATTCTTTGAGGATCTCAGGTTCAGAATCCACATATTTGAATCTTACTATGAATGAATGTGATAATAATTATTTTTCCAGTTTGATGTTATGCTGATAATAATTGTGATGGACATATTTTATAACTATGCCAAATCATATGATGGATTCATAATGTTTGTTTGCATTAGTTCTTTCTCACAGTTACAAAGATGTTGATGATTATGTCATGATGATAATTTAGCATACACGAGTATATTGGTGACTATTATTGTCAAAAAATTCTACTAATGATTATTGAATTTAAGCTTCTGTGATCCATATCAAGCTTTTGGAGAATATTTTTCGGTGTAAATCACATTCGAATGCATTTGTCAATGTGTTTCGAACCAATGAGTGTGGTTCATTGTCAGGACAAGTTGAAGATTCAGATCTAGGCTACATGTTAAATAGATAGAGCAGAACATCCAACGACTATATTTGACTAGGTAACGACTATATTGAACTGGTCAGCTAGAATGGCTAAAGGTTATATTTGACTGGGAAACAGCTAACCAGACTAGACCAAATGATATGGACAGGAGAACAAAATGGTTAAAAAGTTAGTAATTTAGTTAAATGCCTATTACCATATTTAAATATAAATTAATTAATGGGAAATAATTAGTTATTGAAATGACCTATATTTAAGTAATATAAATAAATCTTTAGTTAGTTAGTTTAAACTCCAAATATAACTAGATAAATATTTATTTAATATGAACTAAAATATTAAATTATATATATATATATATATATTATATATATATTTATTAATATATATTATATATATATATATATATTATATATATATATATATATATATATATATATATTAATTAAAGTTACATAATTAACTAATTAGTAAACTAATGGTAAGTTAGTTTTATTTATATTAAATTAAAAGGGGCTATTTAATTTTACATATAATTAAATAGTTAATGGAAAGTTAGTTTAATATCTATATAAATAAGGTAACAAATCACTTAAAATTAAAAGGGTTGACATTAAATTTATATAAGAGCTATATAATTAAATATTTAGTATTATATTAAAATACTAAATGATTATTGAGTGTGGTAGGAGACCACCCATGTGAAATTGCATGTGATGAGTCGACAACCTTTAGTATAGTTTAAAATACATGTTCTTGTCTAAAGAAAATTTTAAAGTTATGTTGTGAATTCTAATGACATGACAGTGGTTGCAGGCATAGGTTAGTTGCTTGGACAAACGAATCACACATGGGCGATGGGGATGTACAGTTAGTTGGAACTTCATGGGAGAGGTGGGATAGTGTCCCTAATTCCACCTGCTATTACTCCTACTATGACTTAGGTTAGAAGGTGTTGGGATACCTTCACCTTTAAGATCACGATGTCATGGGGCAGACCCTGAATTGGGTTGCTCATGAGGATTTTACTGGGGGGTGCGCATTAAGTAAGATTCCTTGATCCCTAACACCATTAGTCTCACTATAGTGAGAGACATACGAGAGGATAGTGGTTTCCATCATCACACCTAGTTTTTTCCCTTGTAGTCACATGATGCTTGAAGGGAAAGTGGTGTGGCACCTTCGGAACTTCAAGGGAAGTTCTTGAAGGGAATGAATGACATACCACCATTGGTATCAAGAAGAAACTGATTAGTGTGGCACCCTTGGAACTTTGAAGGGAAGTTCTTGAAGGGAACGACCTACTTAGCATCATTGGCATCAAGAAAAAACTACAAAAATATAATTAAGATATGATAATCAAACTAATTTACATAATGTGGTAAGTGAGGTTTTAGAACCAAGTTATCTAAATCAAGAATAAAACTTGGGGTAAAGGGAAAATAGGAAGAAACAAAAAGATTGGACCACTTCAGAACTCTACCCTTCCCACATTTCGAAAACCTTAGGTAGATAATGTGCATAAGTGTTTTAAGGGGGGGTGTGGGGAAGAGAAATAGAGTTAATTAGAAATATTAATCCTAAAATAATAAGAAATGAGGGTGGTGAATTAAAATAAAGAATCATAAATTTAATTAAAGAAATTTAATTTCATGAGAGAACCCCAATGTGGCAAGAGCCAACATAAGGATATCCATCTAAGAGTCAAATTGAGTTAAAATAGGGGGTATTTTGGGGATCAAATTTGATACCTATTGGTTGACTTGAGTGATGAACACAAATCAAGGAACAAAAAGGGGAAATCAAGAGACAACTAGGAGAAGAAATAACAAGTCATTTTGGGGTGAGGAAAAATATTATTTTTGAATAAAAATTTAAGTAAATAAATTAAGAGAGCCTTGGTGAGAGGGTGACACATGGGCGGGTGAATAATCAAACTTTTAAATTAATAAAAATAGTCATTTTTTCATCAAGTGCCAAGTGTCACCTACAAATCCTCCTACAAAAGAAGGAGCAAGCTATGGGTGAGGGAACTTTTTGCCCTATGGTTGGATGGATGAGATAATTCTATTATGAGTTACTATGGAGTTATAATGAGTTTGGTGAGTAGGAAGTCATTAGAGAGGGGACTCTTTAGCCAAGGTTTATCACCTCCATCGTCTAGAATTCTTCCTCTATTGAATAGCCCCACTGCAGCTTGGGGGTCTGTGGGGAAGAAGAGTACCCAAGGAGTAGGTTGGGAGGTCAACTAGCGAGTCATCAAGGTCCGTTCAGGGTACCTCTTTCTCCACATAGAACGTGAACAACAGTAAGGGGGTGAAAGTAACAATAAGGCCAAGATCAACTATCCACTCCTAGGTGAATGATAATTTTTGTATTCAAGATGTTATATTACATAATTTTGGTGTATCCATAGTTACAAAATGTAAAAATGAATGACATTAGGATTTCATTGTAAATTAGGGACTACTGATAAAAATTCCTTAATATCTATATGCTTCTAAAGTTGACGGTGTTTAAAGTACTATGTGATCTTAGTAATGGATGTTGCTAGTAAATGCATACTTTAAATTGAAATTACTTATTTTCTTATGATTTCATTCCAATATTTAACTACAATATGCGTGGGTGTTAAAAAAAATTGGTGTCATAAGGATGGTCCCTACACTAGTCTAATCAGAGAGAAAAGAAAAGGGCCAAGATAAACTCTCCACTCCTGGATCAACGATACTTATTATATTCAAGATGTTCTATTACATGATTTTGTTGTATCTATAGTTACCAAATGTAAAAGTGAATTATATGAGGATTGGATTGTAAATTATGGACTATTGATGTAAATTCTATAATATATATATGCTTCCAAAATTGATGGTGATTAAAATACTATGTGTTGTTAGTAATGGATGTTGCTAATAAATGCATAGTTCAAATTGAAATTACTTATTTTCTTATGATTGCATTCCAAGATTTAACTACAATATTTTTGGGTGTTAAAAAAAGTTGGCATCATAGGATGGTCCCTACAACTTCACCTTGGGAAAAGGAGAGCTTCCTCAAGGAGTGAAATCAAGTCTTCATGGGTGAAAAATAAGGCACACCAAACTTGGACCAATTTATCTCCATCCTCACGGCCCAACATAATATATTGAGTGTTCTTATAATACATTAATATAAATCCTAAATTAACCTTACACCAACAATAACACATCGTCAACAAAAAGTAGATGAAATGAAAATTTTAAAGGCACATTTCCTAGTTCTTTTAGCTAACCTTTGCACTTGTAATTAATCATAATCTTACTTATCCCTTCAGATACTAGGAGGAAAAGAGGCCACCCTTTTGTAATCCCACTAGACACACCAAAAAGATTTGGTGGGGACCTATTTATAAGGGAAAAAAATTTGGCAGATTAGACACAACCCCTTA
This sequence comes from Pinus taeda, assembly GCA_000404065.3. Classification (NCBI taxonomy): domain Eukaryota; kingdom Viridiplantae; phylum Streptophyta; class Pinopsida; order Pinales; family Pinaceae; genus Pinus; species Pinus taeda. Next base: position 31,303 of record APFE031252252.1, read on the forward strand.
TCTAGTTGACAAATGTGAGACTCATTCTCATTTGAATTTGCACTAATCTAAGGAAAGTTCAATTTAATTTATCATAAGATTTAAAAAGATCAAGCTTAAGTAAAATAGAGGGAATTTTGAGTGTTTTAATTGAGTGGATTTGTTCTTGGGTAATAGCAATAACATCATGAATTTGACATGTGAAAAGAAACCCAATTTGCTCCTCCAATACAATGTCATTTAGAATAGGCTTTATAGGATTTTGTAGATCTCATTATAAACCAAATTGTAGAAATAAATAGGTCTAAAATTGTTGAAAGAAACCACATATTGTTTTATAGGGATAAGGACTAGAAACATGGAGCTCGTGCATGTAGAGATTTTCCATTTTTCTTGGATTCCTAAACCAATTTTAGTAGATCATATTTTAGGTGCTCATAGAAACTAAGAATGAACTCAATCGAGAACCCATCAGGACTTAGGATTTTACTTTATTCATAGAAGAAATAGTAGAGAAAATCTTGTTCTTCGATACTTTGGCTTTCAAAGCCTCATTGATGTTATTGGTGATCACCCTTAGAAATAGCCTAAGCACAACCAATATCTCTTTAGTAGGGAACCCAATAGTTTCTAAGAATAAGGATCATAAATGAGCTCTACCCACAACCGCTTTTTCCTCAAAATATTTAGCCAATGAGCCGTTTATTGGAAATATCCTATAGAGTGCTGTGATTTTTTCAAAAGGAGACATATTGTGAAAAGTTTTTGGATTATTATTGCTTTTAGTGTAGGTTTTAACCCCGTACAAAAATTACCTACATATGAATTCTAACAACAGAAAATAAACAATGGTGAGATCATAACACATAAAACAAATATATACAAATATTTTCCCCTGGATCCCAAAACCGGGGCTACCAGATTGATTTTTCATAATGTTCCTTTCAATGTTACAATACATATATATTCATGCCAAAGCATCCATAAACCCTAATCCATTAACCCTAGATTAGAACATAACCGTAGTTCCATTAACTAGATCTACAAAATACCATGGACTAAAAACCATCGTGCCCAAAATCATGTGCGAAATCCATGCAAAAAGCCATAGGTAGGTCTGCCCACCTAATATAGGGTCCAATTTTTTTTTTCACGGTGTGCTTTGCTCTTCAACCTCCATGTAACCTCTTCTCTATCCAAGAGACCCTACCTTTTGCTCGTTAATAATTTTAACGTTGTTGCCACATCTTTAGAGAAGAGGCCAACCTCATTATATGCACAAAGGAAAGAGATTTTATTCTTTTTATTATTAAGGAAAGCTTGGGATTTTTGTTTGAAAGAACCGCCCACTTTTTCATGGCATCCTTGAATCTGCACAAAATTTCATAAAATTGATGCATATACATTAATCCTAAATCATTAGAGAAATGCACCTATATAGAAGAAATAAGGACCCTATAATCTTATTCAACCAACCATTTATAGTTAAACTTTAAGGGAGATGGAGGAATTTTCTCTCCACGGTCTAGTTTTAAAAGAATTTTCATGTGATCCGCTAATCCCCTTAAACTTACCAAAGATTTTAGTATCCATAAACCATCAAGCAAAGACTCATAAATGAAGAATCTATCTAACCACTTAAAAATACCTACCTCTCCCTTCCTATTGTTCCTCTAGGTAGGGGTCAGCTTAGGAGGGTTGAGATTCACTAGATGGCGAGCTTTAGTGAAGTGAGCAAAAAACCCTTCAAGAGGGTCACAATGATGGTGTTCCCCCAAAACATCCCAATAGAGAAAGTGAAATTTAAGTCACCCCCTAGGATGAGGTTGTCCTAGGTCTTCCTAAACAACTTTTTGTCAATAGACAAACCATACAGATTCCTGATTTTGAAAGGTGAGGCAAAGTATAAAGCTTCTAATTTGAATATAATCTTATAATTCAAGATATAAGAAAGTTAGGACTTTGAAATTTGGTCCACATGTTGTGATTAACCCTCCCGAAAGTCTGCCTGAGTCAAGAGAATGAAAGGACCAATATTTTAACTAAGGGGAGAGAGACTCCACTTCCTTTTACCCAATGCACATTATTTCATGAAGTAGAATAATATATAGAGAGAAAACATGGACCAATCTCTCAAGGGTTAAGAGTTTGGGGGTTCTCCCAACTCCATATACATTAAAGGTCAGAAAAATCATTGCACATCCCAAAAGCGGGAATTCCTTGTTATAAGGGTTCAAAGAATAGTGGACTATTTACTAGCCTTGACCTCCTTCCTTGTTTGGAGTTCGGTTAAAGAGATATGGAAATTTTTACCAATTTGGGAGATCATTGAGGCTTCAAGGACTAACACTTCTTAAATAATTATTGAATCCTTAGAATTTTGACATGGGTAAAGGAGATACCTAAAGATGTGATAATAGCTCAATTTACTATTTATCCCATATTAAGGAAATTCATCATGAAGACATTGGCTATTCTCACCCTTCCCTACATCTTCACTAGGGGAATGATACAAAGGGATAGGAATAGGTGACATTGATGATAGGGGAACAAAAGGAAGAGGAGAGGATTCAGGATTTTAGGGGTTAGGAACAAAACTAGGCTAACCTATGCGGCACACAAGAGGACATGAGTGTGTCACTTATTTGAGGACCATGAATGTCACCATATTTCAACACATCAACATAATGAGCATCGTGCTTACTAAATAAATTAGCCAACGATGAAACCTAAGAATAGTCCTTCTTCCCTTCTATTTTCTTTGAAGTTGAATGAATATCCTTCAAGTTTATGTCCAAAAATTTCACCTTCTAGGCCTACTTTTGGAGTCAAAATATTCACTACCTTTAACTTCCAAATTTTCCTAAACAAAAGGCTTTAATCTTGAGGGGGTAAAACATTGAGCATGACTATGTCCTACTGAATGGAATAATAATAAAAAATGGAACGTGCTAGTACTCATTGAACCAAGTCCAAGATAATTCACCAACAACTAATTCAACTTCCTCTAGAAGACCCTCCTTTTGCGTCAACCTTCATCTGCACCCAAACCCATCTCTAGTCTAGTTTAGAGATATAGCCCTTCTTCATCCAAATGAACTATCCAATTTCACTTCTGATAGATTACATAAAATTTTCATGCTAGAAAACCATAGGCAGTCCAAGGAGGATTTCCACATCATGATGGTAGAAAGTGACTCTTTATTAGGGTCAAAATTTACTACTCATTCTTGTAGAAGGACCCTAACTCCAATCATGCTTTAGAACGACATGCATATCCTTTGTAGATATAGAAAGGAAAAAAAAAGAAAAAAAAAAGAAAAGAAAAACCAGATCTTGTTGGAGAATCAAATATGGAAGTTATTAAAACAATTCTCGTTATCCTTGATAATTGATTGTGAAATTATGTTAACTTATTATTGTTATTTGTTAGATTATTTTCATCAAACAATTATCAAGACCATAAAACATGAAGATCATAAAAGACAATGGAAACAAGATGTAGGTTCCAAGCCAAGGCAAAACTCCTCCAAGGGGGAAACCTAGAAATAATTTCTTCTCTTTTTTATAGAATTAGATCAAATGACAAATCCAAGACCCAAAGATCAAGATCAAAATCTCCTTTAAACACCAAGTCAACCCTCCAACAATTCCTTCCTCAAACAAGCTCAACTCAACAAGGTCAACGAAAGTAAAACTTCAAAATTTCTAGCCAAATCAAAGTTTCAACACTCTATTTCAGATCAATAGTTTGGATCTGCAATTCTTGGCCTCCTGTAATTAAACATAAACCCTAATCTCACAGATGCAAGAGAATCCAAGCATAAAAATCACGTTTTCCTTCTTTCCTTTGACTTTCTCTTTTCTTCTTAATCTTCGTTCTTCTTACTTCCTTTTTCTTGTTCCACATCAAACTTTTTGAAGTGTGTCCAAATGCATCAAATTTTGTTCCTTTATATACCCTTCTCAAGAGGTCGAATAGGCATCTCCCAGGGCTACTTTTGACTGATAAGGCCAACTTAGTCTTGGAGGTCATTTTGAAATTCTAGACTCAAAAATACTTTTTCTTTCTTGTTACAAATTTCCCAAATGGGTCTTATACATATGAAAAATACTATTTTGTCTCAATAAACCCTAAGAGCATGAAGAACATGCTTGACCTAGATGAAAAATCAATTTGAGCATGAAACCCATGCTTAAAATAATAATTATGTTTCTTCTTTTTACAAATATATAGAATTTCATAATTAAAAAGGTAATTATGAAGACCAAATCTACTTACATTCTCTAACAGATCCAACCCCTAACAAGGATGGAAGGTTGGACAATATCCAAGCATAGGAAACCCTAGACTAATCTACCATTGTTTGAGACTTTTTGTACAAAATATTCCCTCAGAAATCAATCATTCTTAGCCCTAAACAAAAAATTTAGAATACTCTCCATAGAAACATTTTTATCAATCACCATTCTTACTGACCCTTTCCAAGCATGTAGCACTTAGAATATTTATTTGTTGGGGATATATGAGAGGAAATATGCCATGAGCCGGACGAACTGGAGGAAGAAAGAGAGTTTACCTGAGAAACTGCACTAGGAGTAGTCTAACTAGGGCTACATACTAATAGCGATAATGGGACATCCCCTCCTTTGAGCACGAGATCACTAAATCCAACATCAATTCCATCTTGAAAACCCTCCTTTCCACCTTACATGTCATTAAAAATTTATTTAAATTTTTATATGTAGTCTCATTTTGTGCCACCACTTGTCCTTGACAAAGGGCTAGAGATCCTTGAGCTATGGGTTCCTATCCTTCTACTATCCAATAAACTCCAAATCCCAACAAAAGATCTTATTCATGCCTATGATTTCATCACCATAACCCACTTCCTCTTTATTCACATTATGAATGCATTTGCAAAAGGAAAGGAGAGGGAATTTAACTCGCTAACACACCTACAAAATGAAAAAACCCTAAAATCTACCCATCACACCTATCCCCTAAGTGTTTTTATAAACAAGGTCTATGTAAATTAGATAAATAAAATAATAAGATACTTATATTTAAAAGAATGTAAAACTATAAATTTATTTTATACATATACATATATATCTAAAAGAAATAGGTACGGATTTGTCTTATTATTACATATTATAATCTTCCTTTCCGGTTTGAGATTGAGCACGAAGTCTCAATCCAAAACCTCAAGTGAGTTTCCCATGACACAAAAGTTTCAGTATGTTTCCAACTAAAAAATTTCCCAAAAAACCCCAATATCCAAACACATTTACATTCCATTTCTCACTATTTTTGTTTTGATTTAGTCAAACTTATTTTTATTAGTGAAATACTTTTTCCTTTCCCAACTTGAGTCCAACCAATGTTTTTCTACAAATAAGATGGGTCATTCTTCGACAAGTGCATGTTTTTGTTATTGAAGTCTTCCTCATCTGCCTGGTCTATCTAAGAAGTTTCCTTTCCAATGTTATTCCTTGTGGTTTCTGGAGGGGATCCATTTTCCATTATGGTTTTCTTTGGAAGTACCAACTTCCCATTTATCTTCTAGTTCTTTCTTATCTCGAGACTCTTCCTCTTTATATACCATGTAGTGATTTCCCTAATCTCGTTCCCACCATTTAGACCTTCAATGTTTTTTTCGATCTTTGTTGCTCTGACACTTGACGCAGTTTTTAATACATGCATCATTTCATAGCATGCTTTATACCATAATGAAACATTTTCATAGTCGATATTTTGGACCTAGACATAATTTAGGTTAAATTAATCTTAGTGGGAAAACCCTTATTGAAGTCCATCTCCACACAAATTCGAGCATAAGTAGTTTTATAACAAAAAAAATATTTGGGTTAAAACTTTCCAAGGGCATTCCCAATAGAGGTTAACGATTGGAGATTCCAAAGATGCAAGGGTAGGTTTGGAAGCCTTACCCAAATTGGAATTGTGGAGATTGATGTCATTACTGGATCAAAGGTGGGAGACAAGGGTGGTATGAAGAGACAAACATTACCCTATAACCATGGCCTAGATTCACAAATGGATCATTTGTACTCAATATTATCGAAAAGAACAACGAAAAATCCCTGAGCCATGGGATAAATATTCAGATCATCCATTAATGGAGATTTCCATGTCTCAAATATCTACTTGTTTAGACCCATCAACCACACCTAAAATCCATTAAACCTACAAACCAAACCTTGCTCTGAAAAAACTACTCATAGTTGAAAGCTTCTTCATCCAAAGGAACATTAAGGGAAGGGAGTTCTTGAACTACCAGGAAGCCAGATTAGGATTTCATAATGGAACTATATGAAACTGAAGAATAGTTTGCTTGTCTGGAAACCATTCCTACAAAATAAATTATATTCATTGTTGAATCACTAAGATTCACCATTGATTAGATTGCAACAAATATATGCAAAGAAATCCAGGGTCGAAGCATAGATCTAAGGAAGAGAAAGACTTAAAAACAAAAATAAGAGGAATAGAGGCTCAAGAATCACGCTATTTGGATTGTGGGGGGGATAACAACACAATTTTTTTTCATAATTTTTCCTCACAAATAAGGAGAGACAATAAAAGTTTGGACCTAGAGGACAAACCATGTAGGAAAATTTATAATCTAAAGGATCTTCATAATGAGGTAGACAAATATTTTGGGAATTTATATAATTCCAAGGAAGGGGTGGGCATTTATATGCAAATAGGTGTCATTCACTCATATCTTCAAATGTTTACAGTAGAGGATGATGTGGTTATTAGGTGGTCAGTCATATTCAAAGATGTAGAATATGTTCTAAAGTCATTTGCTAGGGACAAAAGCTCAGGTTCAGATGGGTGGATCGTGGAATTATGATTACATTTTAAGGATATTATGGGGTCATATATACTTCACTTAGCCAAAGAATAAAGGACTTCTCATATAATATCAACCAATTTAAATTCTAATTTATTGATTTGATTCCAAAAAAATTAAGGCTTCATCTTTCAAGGACTATCGACCATTTTCTCTATGAAATATTACATGTAAGATGATTGCAACAAGGTTGAAAGATGTGTTATCCAAGATGTAGTGGTTATTGCTCAGGAAAGTATACATTTTAGAAAGGTAAAAGAAAAGGAGATGTTGTTATTGAAATTGGACTTGATTAAAGCATATGACTATGTGGATTGGTGTTTTCTGAGAATGGTTTTACACAAAATTGGTTTTCTTGTGGAGGTTTTCAATTAGATTACGGCATGCATTATTTTGGTAAACTATGTTGTCTTGATAAATGATGTTCCTTCAAGTTTATTTAAGGCCTCGATGGGTTTGCGGCAGGGTTGATCTTTATCTCCCCTATTATTTTTGTTGGTTATTGATGGGTTGAGCATATTTATTATTGAGGTACAATACAAAGGTTTCTTTGTGGGTATCAAAGTCTTCAAAAATATTTTCAGAACACACCTTGTGTTTGTGGATGATGTTCTAATTTTTGGAGAGGTTTCCACTTTGGAATGGAAGTATCTACATCAGATCATCTCCACATTTGGTGATGCAACAAGTTTTTATGAGCAACACAAAATCTTTGATAATTGAAGCATATTATGAACATGTCACCGTTTTGGAGATTGTTGGTATTTTTACTGTTGAAGTGGTTATGATGGACAGGGGCTTCAAATATCTTGGCTTCCACCTAAAACCAATCAATTATGGTATTAGATACTAGTGTTGGTTAATTCTAAAATTTCAAAAACGACTGGCTAATTGGTCAATAAAGTGATTGACACTTTGGGGTATGTTGATTTTAGCTCATTCAGTCTTGCAAAATATTTATGTAGGATGAACCTCTATTTGATGCCCAAATATATCATTAAGCATATTAACTCCATAATCTAAAAATTTATATGGTCATGTTCTAAAGATGTAAACAAGAAACATCTAGTTTAGTTGGAGGATATTTCTATGAGGAAAGAGGATGGAGGTTGACACTTGGATTATGGCATGAATTACTTCGATAAATTATGTTTTCTTGATAAATTATGCGCCTTGTAGTTTCTTTAAGGCCTCAAGGCATTTGAGGCAAGGTTTCTCTTTATCTCCCATATTATTTTTGTTGGCTATTGATGGGTTGAGCATATTTATTATTGAGGCACAATATAGGGGTTTCTTTGTGGGTATTTAAATCTCCAAGAATATTTCCATAACACACCTTATGTTTGTGGATGATGTTCTAATTTTTGGAGGGGTTTCCACATTGGAATGGAAGTATCTACATCAGATCATCTGCACATTTGGTGACGCAACAAGTATTTTTATGGGAAACACAAAATATCTGTTAATTGAAGCATCTTATGAACATGTCATTGTTTTGGAGATTGCTGGTATTCTTGCTATTGAGATTGTTATCATGGACATAGGCTTAAAATATCTTGGTTTCCACCTGAAACCAAACAATTATGCTATTAGATATTGGTGTTGGTGATTCTAAAATTTAAAAAAAGAATGGATAATTGGTCACCAAAGTAGCTTACACTTGTGGTTAGGTTGATTTTGGTTCAGTCAGCCTTGCATAATAGTTTTGTATATTGGATGAACCTCTATTTGATGCCCAAATATATCATTAAGTATATTAACTCCATAATCTAAAAATTTATATGGTCAAGTTCTAAAGATATAAATAAGATACATCTAGTTTAGTTGGAGGATATTTCTATGAGGAAAGAGTATGGAGGATGGGGTTTATAGATAATTGAAACTTTTGGATGGGCTTTAGCGATGAAGAGTTTATGGAGTGCATTATTTGGTGCAGTAATTTGGCAAAGGATTATAAAGGAAAAATACCTAAGAAAGTAGTCAATATAGTAGTGGATAAAGTATAGGGCATGGGTTCCTAGCAAAGTCTCATATATATGGAATAGTTATATGAAGGTAAAATATGGGTTTTGAGGAAACTTAAGGTGGGTGATTAGATCAGGAACATTAGTGGAAATTGGTTTGGACCCTATTACAGGATTTCCAGATAATAGTTCATTGCCTTTCTCACTCCTCAGATACATCCATGATAAAGGTATATACTTTATCAATAAGATCCAGATTGCTAATGATCTTATTTTCTAATATATGAATTGGATATGCTCTAGAGGTTTGTGTTTATATGGTGAATTAGCAAAGATAAGGGATAAATATGTGATCAATTTTTATCTGGCTAGAATCACATTATCAGAAAAGGAAGACATCTTTACATATGATGGTAGATTTGTTTAGGGGAATATCATTGTTAATGCCTGCAAGTATATTACACTAACACCCCTGAGATATAAGGAAAGATGGTGGTTCAAAAAAATATGGAAATGGAACTTTCCCCTAAAACTCAAATGTTTTGGGTGGTTGGTTTGGCATAATAAGATTTTAACTTGGGATCATTTATGCAAGACAAGATTCATGGGTACCGACAAATGTGTTATGTGCAGTACTAATAATGAGGATGTTTCCAACATTTTTCTCAAGTGTCCCTATGCATTTTCTGTTTGGATCAGTGTGTTGAACATTTTAAATATAAATTCTAGATGGAATACTACATCAGTAGACATATGTATGAAGGAATGGAAGTTGGAATATAAGGAATTTAAAACCCTTCCATTTTATATTTTCTGGGACATTTGGAGGAGTGGAAATGCACATATTTTTTATAATATTCCATTGGACATTAACATAATTTGCATACAAATATGTGCATATTATAATGAGATTGGGTTTGTGGCACACAAGAGAACATTGAGATGCATTCAACAAGTGAAGCTCTGGACTAGATATCTTGTGGCATTTTTTAATGGGGCTACAAATCATAAGATATGCAGTAGTGGGGCATACATCATCTAAAGTCCATGTCATTTTTATCATTTCTGTTGGAACAGCAGTTCAGGTAAAAACACTAGGGATGAGATCAATGCTCTTTGGGGAGTTTTATATTGTGTAAAATGGTTATCCATTGAGACATTGGATTTCTATGAGGATTCAAAAGCTACTATAGATTGGGAAAATGAAAATTCATTTTTCAATCTAGCAATGCTCATTAATTGGATGAACAAAATAAGGGTGTTAATTGAACATTTTAGTGGGGTGACTATTTCTCTTATATACAATGAACATAATAGTATTTTTTATGCTATCTCATAGATGGGACATAGCTAACAACTAAGGGAGATCAAATTCTCTGCATATAGTAATGGCGTACTTCAAAGGAATGGGAAAATATCGTTTACTTGAGTTCCATAATTGATGTTTACCCAAAAATTTCTATGATTAGTTAAAGAGATACTCTTTTGTTATGCAGTTATTATCATATGATTTTTTGTGAGACTTCTACAGGAACATGTTTTCAAATTTGGAATATGTGTTTTCTCTTATGATATAGTCAAGACACTAGACATGGTGAAATTTTGAATATTACGTCATGTGTAAATAATCTCTTTTAATACAATAGCCCTGGTCATTTTTTCTTTCCTAAAAAAAAATATTAACTATAATAATAAAGAAATGTTAATTAATACTCAGATTAGAAGCTTCATATCAGTGAAACTATTTATCACCATCTTCTAAATGATTTGGGTCAATATGTAATAATCAAAAGATGTATTTATCACCACCTTCTATAACTATTAAGTTATTATTATTGGAGCTCAACAAAAATTATGGAGTGGAGACAAAATCATCTAGATAAAACATAGTTATCTTAATCAAGTTTTGAATAATGGAAAACAATAACTTGAATATTTTGAAAAAGACGGGACCAATCCCTATGCATACCTGGAGGGGATAAGATTTATTTTCTCTCTCTTGAGTTTCCCACTCTGTGACTTGCTTAGCTGATTTATCCCAAAATTTTATTAAACTTACCCATTTAATGCATTTATATAGAATAATGTCTTAGAGAACAATCCTGACATAGGAAACCTTCTTTGTGACAATATTGACAATACAAATGAAGACTTCCCACTAAAGTACACTTTCTTTTGGCAAACCCTCCAAGATAGATACAAATGTTAAGATTTGATGAGTGCCCTCTTGTTACATAGTTTTCAATGATACATATTGAAATGTATCTTATCCCTAATTAGAGTTAGAATCTTTTGATTGCACAAATGAATGAAAATTACTAAAAGGAGTAAAGTATCCATGCGAGTTCTCCTCAAATTAAATGAGTCATCATGAAAAAAAACCGGTCGCATAGATTTATAATTCTATTCAACACGATTTTGTTTTATCAACGTGACAATCAAACATGATTGGCCCTCATTGTGCTAGATAAAGTCTTAACTTGAGTTTGAGTATCAAAGCTGATTTGGAGCGTTTACTTCATTGATGTATTCATAATTTCACATAAAAAGAGCATGAAAAACCACATGTGCGTACCCTTTAAAGAAAATCAAAGACAACAATAAGGAGACAAGGAACACACACAACTTGATAATGAAGTTCGTCCAATGTGGATTGCGACTCTCAGCTCAACTCAAAGTAGGGAGGCCTCTTCATTACTAAAAAGAAATCAAAATGCATACATGGAAAAATTACACCTTATACCTCCAAATTTGGGGATGGATTGAAAATGGGTTGCTTATATGGAGAAACAGGCCACACCATCAGATTCCTGAGAAAATATCATGAAATTTGAGTATAAAGTTGGTCAGTTTCTATCCCTGTTACCTCTGGGCCTCTAGGGAATACAAAATACTCCCTACAAATTCTCTATGGAATATTTCAGCAATATTCTATGAAGATTCCCCTAGAAGTGTTCTAGAAAAAAAACGCTTTGTGTGGTTCCACAGGCAACCGAGCAGGTGCACTCCTCCCTCCCCTCGGCCCGACGAATATGTGGCTTAAATATTGAATTGTGGGGTGATAATAACAATGGCCACTTGGGCCATGGTGGTTAGCTGATGGTTGTTAAGTCGTTGTATCTCTAGGGATCGTGGGGTTGACACCGCAGACCCTCCACCAAACATATATTTTATGTATCAAATAAATGTATTGGTTAAATTGGTTAGTTTTTCAACAATTCTGCCATGGGGGCTTCGCTGAAAAAGCAATACCATATCACGTACATTCATATTGGGGGATAAAAAAATGAGGAAAAAAATAAATAATATATTGAGCATATAATAGGGGGGTAAAGGGATTTTATATGTTGTGTAGCAATATGTGTATTATAAGGTATTGTTTATACAATAAATTGGGCATGTGGAGGCAAAAAACAAGTGGGCTAGAGAAATAGAGGTTCAAGAGTATTGTGGGAGGGAGAATGAAAAAGATATGGTAATATTTAGTCCACAGTAGGCTAATATTCAACCATATGGCCCTAGTATTGACATGCAATTCATGGTAATGTTGAATTCTTAAAGTAAAAGTGACATTCTCATTTATCTTTCATTTTCATCCTTTTACTTAAATTTTTAACTTTACCATGAAATGACTCAGGATGTTTGAGAGTGGTTCTGACCTCATTAGATTTCATATGGAGAAAGTAGAATTTTATATCTCACTTAAAATCCAGTAGACTTGTTAGTTTTTTCAGGATTTCACGATTGGGGTGACCACAACGTTTCCATTGGATTTTGTCATGTACTAGGGTATGGAACTTATATTTAATCAAGATAACGAAGCCCTCTATGTGCCTTGATGATAGTGACATTGATTGTCAAACTCCTCTATCATGACCCTACTAAAAATGTACCTTTCACTCAAATGAAATATTGACTTAACATGCTACATTTTTTCTATCTTATGTTAATGCTTATAGGTTGATATCAATGACAAAGATCCCAAGATAGGAAATTATTTTTATGATATGTAGGTATTTATTGTCACATGACTTTTTTGGATGCTAGAGGCTATCCAAAGCCTATTTGTTGATGTAATTTTGGTTAAGATGGATTTCACTTGATGTTATTTTGGTTATGTGCACCCTTACATGCTATATAATTGAGAACTTGTAATTTATGGACCTATGGTTGATGAAGGTTATAACTACTAAATGAATGATGTTATATGGTTTAATCCATATTTTTATGCTTTTATCACAAATTCATAATTCTACAAGCTTTTGTTGACATATATGCATCACAATATATAAAACTATATATTACATAAAATTCACTCCCAAAATCACTCCCAACCTGGGAGCTTTTGAAAATGTCACTCCTCACTCCTGCTTCCACTCCCACTTCCCGCTTCTACTCTTGCTTCCTGCTTTTGCCTCTAGTACCAAGAAGTATTTCTCTAGAACAGACATGCATCACATTACTAATACCTATATAATATATTTCTAATGTGTGTGTTAATATTTTTTACCTTTTGCTACGCTAGCGATCCGCCCAATGATGAGGTAGTAGAAAAGACAAAAGATACGACACCTTCACCCTTTCCTTACCCTAGTGAAAAATAGGTTGAATGAAAGTGAAGGAGACAATGCTACAGACCATTGATTGGTAGAGGGCACATGCATGCCATAGGATATAGTGAAATAGAATATTGTTTGGAAGAGAGTGCATGCATGCTAAGGGCACGCATGTCAGACCTTCAATTAATCCTAGTTTAGAAGTTGTTTCAAATTTAGAAATTTCAATTTTGGATAGAGTTTTTCTCTTATTAGAGATTTTCTTTTGCTATTTTTAGAATGCATGATATATTCTTAATAGTAGGTTGTAGATCCTTAGTCAATTAGAATGTGTATGCACGAGACATTCCCATATTAGGTAGACGACACAAATCTCAAGGAAGGGATGCATGGTTGCATGCTCTAGTTCATTTTTTGATGGAGACACAGTTGGCACTCTTAGCATGAAAATATGGTGCACTAGGTGATCAGGTTAGGGCTATGATTTGATAAAGTCCAACCAAATAGGATTGTTCATGCGTCGATATTCATTTTACTTTCTCTCCTCTTCTTATTATATAAGAAAGATAAAAGGCACATCATTGTTTTGGTTATCGAGGTTTTATTTTGAACTATTGTAGTGTATCTTTTTCAGTAAGATAGATGCAATTGAGATTTCAAATCTATGTATTTTCGATTAAAATTTTCCACAATATCTATTTGTAAATCAACCAATTTATATCTCCCTCTTTTTATTAAAACTTTCAAGCTTTTAGCTACCTAGTATTTAGGTTATTCTTTCTAGGTGCATAATCTACTTACCATTGTTAATGAAAATAAAGGGATATAAATATAAACGGGTATAAAAAATGTTTAAGAAAAAATGAATACCTACGATATCTAGTGAAATTAGGGGCTTTTTAAATTGGGAAGGTGTATTGGGTTAATATTGGTAGGGGGTTAAATAAAGTGATTTTAAGAGGTATTTTCCAATATGTAGTCAAATTAAGCGTATTGTTTAGTATGCCACGAACACACGTGCTATGTTAGAGGTTCATTGAGTGAAGCCCCTGTGAATTTTACTAACCTGTTCGACAGATTTGACCATCGTAATTGGCTGTGGTTTTGGTGAGTCTGCCAACTTGGAAACCCACCAAACTTATCCAGCTACCTCTAATGCACCCACCAAACTTGACTTTAAAAATATTAATACCATAAGACTAATCGTGACTATTTTCCCACCAAATATCCTATTACAGTTAGCTCGGTTCAAGGTTGGCTAGCTAATTATGGGGTACCACATGGCACCCTGTGATTAGGAAATGTGGTGATCCTGTATTGGGCCTTATCCAACCAATCTGAACATGCCACGTGTCAGCTCTAGATTGATCCAAAATATTGTTTCTGATGTCGTTCGTACTTCCAATGCCAATTTCCACGTGGTGGCCTATGGGGCTGCCACATGGCAGGCATACTTGAAATTTTTTTAATTGTTGGGCAAAAAATTCAACAGACCTGTTGAAGCCTTGAAAATCAGGTCTACAATAAGGGGGATAACCACCCGGTCCGGACCTCGAAAGCAATTCCTTTTTCATTTGGGATAGTGGCTCCGACTGGGGATAATGGGACCAGTTTCCTAATTTGTTTGTGATGATGCTAAGGGATGATGTTTTCCTTCCTAAAAGTTTCTAAAGAGAATTATTTTAATCTAAATCTAATCTAACACATGCAATTTTATTCTAATGAACAAAAACATCTAATTCTAAAAACTATCCCGGGATTAACTCTTCACTTATGCAATCTAAAATAGTTTCCAACAACAATCGATAATAAAGATTATTCAATTGCTACGAGAAAAGAATCCATTAAAAGTAAATTGTTTTGTATAACAAATTAGCCGAAGCAATTAGCATCACATAATAAGTTATTCATACACTCAGCATAAAAAGAATAGTTACCACCGTACAAAAGTACCAAATGATAACTGAACATTCAGGCCTTCATATATAAACATATGAAAATAACATATCACTTGACACATAAGCAGAAATCATTAAGAGATAAAAGTACCATTGATAATAAGTCCTACTCATGAGCTTCAACAATATAGATTTATCTTCTCATAATTCAATATCTACTAAGAGTACAAAAGTGCATTTCTGTAGCAGACATTAAACACATATATAAATAAATCTCGTTCCATTCATTTATGAAAACCTCCTCAGGGGGGCAAAAGTGCATGTTCTGAAGAACTATTTTTGATAAATTTCTAGACCCCTCTCTAAATGCATGAGAGGGGTTTAAATACTACTAATTAAAGACTAAAAATAGTTATTGCAAAAGTATAGGAGGAGGTTTAAATGACCATCCTCATCTAAAGAAAAATAAATTGAAATTAAACTGAAACTGTATCTAAAGATCAACTATGCATCTGTTCTCTTAAGTCGCAAGCATCCAGCATCGGCTTCAGGAGTGTCGGTTGGCCGACCTCTGATTATAATTGTCCCGCGAAAACGGAATCAGCAAGCGCTGACGATATCTTCTCGGCGGAATTTATAAGGCACTTCAGATTCATACACTGACTGTGTGGTTTCACCAAATATTGCCAGTAAGTGTCCCATTTTAACTTAGTTAAGTTTTTTTATTGACTTTGCCCTTTCTTCAGCTTTCTGTCTCCAACTTGGTTGTAGTTGTTGCGTTTTTGGAAGAAATCCTTGAGCGGTTTCTGATATCAGGTTGGTTTTGTGCAGATTTTCATTGACATAGTCAATGACATTGCTTGCTGCTGTCGTTGCTTCTTCCGTTGCCTATTCTGCTTTTTCGATCTGTGCATCCCATTTCTTAAATAACATTTCTTCGTGGGATTCATTGATCTTGGGCAACTCTGCTTTCTTTCCTTCCTCTGGTTCCTGCCAATTCAAATAGTCAAAAACTTTCTTATCAATTAAATCATAATCATGTTGCAAATCTATGACTTGACTTGTGATTTTGTCGCTCATTTCGCAGTGAGAGTTCCATTGCGATATTCTTTGGCAAGCGTTTCCTGCTGTTGCAAGAGTTGATCATTCAGGGCAAGGGCTTCTGTGATACATTCTTTGACTTTAGGGTCATCTTTGTGTATTTCTAATGTGGCCTGTAACTGCTATTCTTTTTTGGCCAGACTACTTTGATAACCCAAATGCATTTGCTGGAAGTCTTGTTGTAACTTTACCAATTTTTCTTCTGCTTCTCGGCTAACGCTGGCCTGCTGTAACTATTTCTGCA
The DNA here is from genome assembly GCA_000404065.3 of Pinus taeda. NCBI lineage: Eukaryota > Viridiplantae > Streptophyta > Pinopsida > Pinales > Pinaceae > Pinus > Pinus taeda. The sequence continues at coordinate 47,926 of APFE031252252.1, forward strand.
AAATTAGGATTTTATCCTCTTTATATCTAAGAAATAGTTGAACTTCAGATGCTTTGTCAATAGTAGCACAAGCATAAGCTCCTATGATTTGGGATAATCTAGTCAGGTTCTCTGTCGGATTAGTGGTAGGATCTTACCAAAGGACATCTATCGGCTCTGCTTCAGGTGAGAGCATGTTGTCTATCTTTCGCTTCTTTCTCTATCTCCTGACCACAAGTTTGTGTTGTAGACTGTAAAACACATCTAGAGGAGGAATTTCCTCTATCTTTAGCATGATTTCAGATGACGGAGCTATGGGAATGTACTTAGTTTCTGGAGCATTGACAACTTTAAATCACCATTTCTGTGATTGTCTGTGCTGGATTCCTAGGTGTCTCCACGTTTTTCTCCTCTGTGTTGATCAATTCATTAAAGTTTTCCCATCCTTTCTCTAGCTCTGTCCTTAATGGCTTTGTTGGTTGGATGAGGGGAACGGGAATTTCCACCTGTATTGGCGACAACAGTTGCTGCTCAAGATTCTCCTTGGATTGGGTAGTATCCCTGATTGATCCTTCACTCTTATTGTGATCGCTCTCTGACCTTCTAGACCTTTCTGGCAACTCCCTTTCAGACTTAGATTTAGACTTGTCTTGCCTCGAGCTTCCACTCATACTGATGCTGAGAGTGGGTTCCCTCATTGGTTCTACGCGCAATTTGTCCAAGGGGAGATTTGCCAATCTTCGTTCTCTGTAGAGTTTAAACGCTTGGAATTCTGTTGGGCCAAACTGGATTTGGGCCCAGTGTAAGATGTCTCTGAGTGTGCTCTTTTGCTGGAAAATGTTATCGAAGAGATCATCTTCCTTAGTGAACACCTTTATTTTAACTGCCGTGGTAAAATTCATTATCACATCAAAGGGATCTAACTGTCTCCCTGGGAACTTAAGCAATCATAGACTCAACATGTTGTCTACTTCCTTGAAAGCATGACCTAGATCAAACAATGCAAAAGCTCCACAGACCACAGGGAATTGTGTCCAGATTGCCTTTTTCTTGTCTTTAAGTTTTATACTCATTCCTCCAACCCCACAGGTTTGGTAGGCTATTTCCCGAGCCATCAATTTGTCAAGAATGTACAAGGGAAGTACATGAGGAGAGGCAATGCTTCCGAATACTCTGATATAAGTGAAAAATTCTTCTTCAAACCATCTTCCCGTAGGGAGAATATCAATTTCGGCTTCAGGAGAAAATCTTGGGGCATCTGTGTTATACAACATCTTGTGAATGGGTAGCATAACTCCATGGTAGATTTTATAAAAATATGGGGTGAACTTAGAATCCCACAGTTCCTTATGGTAGACTTGAATGGGTAAGGGATTCTGTATCGTCCATTTCCAACCCATGAGAGGAAATTTAGAAACAAAATAGATAGCATCCATGACATAGGCAGCTAGGAAAAAGGGAGGATAAATTCTCTGTGAAAAATTCCTTTTAGTCCGATAATTCAAAATAGCAGAGGCTAAGTTATTAGACAATATTTGGGCCCAGCCTATTATAGTGGCATTGGTGGCCGCATCCAGTAGGTGTAGCCACTCGGATGAAAACTTATTGATATCAAGTTTTCCGAATAGCCTACATAACATTGTAGCAGTGAAACAATATGGAGAAGAGAGGGAACTAGTGTTGTACATACCATATTTGTCCCTTTTTAACGGCTCTTCCTTTGTTGACCAAATTTTGGTGCATTCCACCAAATCTTCGTTCTCCTTGGCGAATTTCTCCACAAACGGTTTGTTATAGCTAGCCTACGACTCTGGTAAATGATACATGCATCTTAAATTCTGTGGAGTAAATGATCCTATAACCTCCTGGTTCCGTGACTTGAATTGCCTCTCCATTATCTCAACATCGTCTATCACCCATTTGACCATATCTGTATAGGGAAGTATTTTTGGCCATGATGTGATACGGTGCAGGAATGAGCATGCAATCTCTGTAAGTGATGCTTCGGATGACCCACATTCATCTGCCATAGCTGTAACCTCCATGACTCTCGGGTTTCTTCCTCCAGCAGACTATACATGCCTTCCCATGTAGATATCCCTACTTCTCTGGTACATGTGGTGTCCGTGAATAATGGAGTCATCTCCGTTTTTCAGATACTAGAGCTTTTCCTTTATTCCCCATCACGTTCTGCGCACTACTTTGTGTATTGTTATGCATACCGCTCCTGTAAGTTCACAAGTAGATAAATAAGACATAATAAGAAAGATAATGAATGATGGTAAATAATAAGGTGTTGGGAGAGCTCTTAATTTCAAAATCACATCAAATATATCACCTTGTGTGAAATAATCCTTTCGCTCAAATCTAAATCATTTCTCATAAATAACCATCAATAAACCACTAAGTTGACATTAATGGCCATAACTTAGTATCAGATGACGAGAAATATTTCATCGAGTTGTGAGCCCTTTTTGTAGGTTTTAACCCCGTACAAAAATTACCTGCATACGAATTCTAAATCACAGAAAAATAAAACATGCGAGAGCATAACCCATAAAACACATATACACAGAGATTTTCCACTGGATCTCAAAACCGAGACTACCAGCTTGATTTTTCATTATATTCCTTTCAATGTTACAATACATATTTATACATGCCGAAGCATCCAATACCATGGACCGAAACCAGTCGCGTCCAAAACCATGGACCGTAAAACCATAGGTAGGTTCGCCCAACCTAATATAGGGTCCAAAAAAATTTTTCTCGGGGCGCTGCCCCGAACCCCGTAGAGGGGGGCTACCCGCCCCCCTCAAACCCCCCGGACAGGGGGGGCTGCCGCCCCCCCGTTGCGCAATCGACGCG
>APFE031252252.1:51230-70015 GCA_000404065.3 Pinus taeda
CGATAAAGCGATTTTGCGATTTTCTCCGCAATATCGCAGATCACAATATTGCAAATCGCAATATCGCTAATCCTTTTTCATTAACAATCTTTTGTTTCATTATGCGACTGCGAGATGTGATTTGCGAGATGCTTTATCGCATTTCGCAATATCGGGACATTTTATCTTAGGTGGCGTTGCAATGTATGGGATCTGGGATATACTTTGAATTTGTGTGGCTTGTGATCTCGCATTATCACGTCTTCGCAATTCTGACAGTTTCTTTATATATGATGCCTTCTGTTACCCTTTTGGGATGTGGTGTTCATCATTAAGAGAATGATTTTATTTGAGACTTTTCATAATACTTAAGATTTTGCGTTTGCGGATGTTTTTCCTAAGTTTATGATAGTGTGTTTTATTAAAAGGGAATTCTAAGTGCTAGTTTTTTTATTTTAGAAGGGTCCCCATTTATTTAGTGTTATTACTAATATTAAATAAAAAGGGGGGTTGTTGCTGGCCACAACAATTGGCGATTCACTAGAAAGAACCTTTTGAATTTTCTAAAAGTTCCAAAATAGAAACGTTTTGTAGAAAATCAAACTTTATTAAAGAAATATAAAGTGCATAATGCTCTTTTCCATTAACAATAGTTTGTTCCTTCCGTGCTAATTCTGATTATTTTATTCCCAAAGCTAGTCATTGCATTTACATTAGTCACTACTTGGTTTATAAGGATAAAAACAAAGACATCTCTATAGATCAGTTTTAAGTATGCTCATTTGTTGTAGGTAGAACCTTTGCTACTAGCACGCATTTATAGCCTCGACAGAGTTACCTATAACCCAGCAATGATCCAGTATCCTACTTCAAGAAGTATACAATTTTCAAAGATAAATACACATTCACACTTATTGCTTTCATTTTATTTTAATTCTTAAAGAACAATGTCTTGGTTTGGTGGCCAAATTTTGACAGTGCCATTCATTTGATTTATAACTTTACTGAACAAGATGGCTCGTGATGAGGCCCCTTGTCTTTTGATTGCAACAATCTTGAGTCATTTCCCTGTTTTGGTATGCAGCTTGGCAATGTTAGCTAGTTATAATATTTATGATCATGATAAGCCGACTCTTGATGAGACCTCTTATTCTTTAAGTTTATAGTGCATAGGTGGATTACTCTTTGAAACTTGTAATTCCCTAAGTGGGGAGGAAGCCATTGGTTCCTTAAGAATAGCTCTGGATGACAATTATAGAGTTTTTGAAGACAACTTTCTACAGAGAACCTTCGTTTTGTTATTGATGCTTTTTTATAATTGATATAAAACAAATTCCCACGAAGGGTTGTTTTTAATCAAAATTTGTAAGGTTGAAACTAGTAAAATTTTTAGGCTTGTAGCACTTGACTATATTTTTCAATAATAATGATTAATTTTCCAAGTCATTTGCATTTATACAAGTGAAAAACAAAATTTACAAGAGACACTAATCTTTTTCGTGAAATCCAAAAGTAAACATTTACAACCTGTTTTATTATCAAAATAAAGCTATAAATAATAATTTACAAAAATAGAAGAGGTCATCTTCTATGGAAAGTATTTTTTAAGGATCTACCCATTAACAGGTAAAGATTCTCTTTTCCTTGCTAAATCTTGTAACATGAAAGTCGATGGGCCTATGATTTCAACAATTTGGAATGGTCCAAGCCACATCTGTTGGAATTTAGAATGTTTGCCTTTTTCTTCGTGAGCCTTATCCCATTTCAATACCAAATCTCCAATTTTAAAATCCTTCATAGATACCATGTTTGAATCGAAAGAAGCCTTTACTAATGCTTGATGATGTGCATGGGTAATTTTAGCCTGTTCTCGTTGCTCTTCTAGCTTAAGGATCTGCAATTGTCTTAGTTGCAAAGATGAACAAGGTGTTTCTTCAATAAATTGAACTAAGGCTAAAGAAGGAATTGCTAGATGAGTTAGGAGAACTACTTCTTTCCCATAAACTAAATTAAAGGGAGAAGTGCCAGTGGAAGCCTTTTGAGTTATTCGATATGCCCAAAGAGCATACATCAAAGATTTGTGCCAATTTCTATGATTCTAATCAATAGTTCGCTTAATGATTCTGATTAGGTTTTTATTTTTTGATTCAGCCAACCAGTTCCCTTGTGGGTAATAATTGGAAAAATACTTAAGTTTAAACCTCTTTTAAGTGCAAATTCAATCATAGTATTGCCAAAAAAATATGATGCACTATCAAACATTAAAGCAGAAGGTAAGCCAAACTTGGTGATTATGAACTGATCTATGAAATCGATGATATGTTCAGCATTAGCTATCTTGAGAGGAACTGCTTCTACCCATTTAGTAAAATAATTAGTAGCTGTAAGGATATACCTATGCTATTTAGAAGAGTGAGGAATGATCTCACCTATTATATCCAATCCCCATTGCTCAAATGGTTGGTCGATATTAACCGGTTGCAATGGCAATGATGGTTTCTTCTGTCTTCCAGCAACAGTTTGACAAACTTGACATTTCCTTACATAGCTATGTGCATCTTTAAATAAAGTAGGCCAATAGTATCCTGCGTGCAAAATTTGGTGTGTTGTTGCATCTCCTACATAATGTCCACCTGCTGGTCTATCATGGAGTTCTTGCAACACTTTTTCAGCTTCATATTTCTCAAGACATCGAAGAAGAACAGAATCATAAGTCATTCTAAAAAGTACATCGTTTACAAGTTGATATTGCTTAGCTTTCAATCTTAGGGATCTTTTCTTTGTATGATTCAGATTTGAAGGAGCATATCCATTTTTTAAATAAAATATGATATCAACATATCTCGATTCAATATCGTTTAGACTTACCTCATATATTTGTACCTCTTGATTAGGAGATGATATTTCTGATATAAATGATGCTCTAGCCAACATTTTGCAAAAGTCTTGACCTTTTACAATATTTGCTGGCTTGATCTCAGCGTCATATTCTGTAGGGCAGTGACCCAATTTGCTCTCTTTTCACCCACATCTTTTTGTACCAAGAGATTTCTTACTGCTGGAAATGACACTATTATCTTTGTATGGGTCTTAAGAAGAAAGGGTCTAAAGTGTTTGATTGCTTTGAAAACAGCATAAGCTTGTTTCTCAATGTCAGAATAATTTAATTCATCCCCTTGCAATTTGAACTAAAGAAGGCAATTGGGGCTTCTGCTTTGTCTTGATTGGCTTGTATGAGTATTGCAGCATATGACTTCTCAGAGGCAAATGTATACAAAATGAAAGGACCAGAATAATTTGGAGTCGCTAGGGATGGGGCATTAACAATCGCTTGCTTAATCAGATTGAACACTTCATATTCTGCCTGACCCCATTTAAAGAGTAAATTTTTCTTGATCATTTCTTGTAATGGTGACACAATTCTTGAGAAATCTAGGACAAATATTTTCACAAAATTAATTTGACCAAGGAAGGTTTGCATTGCTTTCTTATTATGTGGTAAGGATATTTCAAAAATTTCCTTAATTCTATCTGGATCAATATGGATTCCAAATTTAGACACTATAAATCCAAGAAGTTTTCCTTCACTTTATGCCAAAAAGGACTTTTTTGGATTAAGTGAAAACCCATACCTTTGACAACGTTGAAAGATCTGCTTTAAATCTCTGAGGTGATTACTACATTTTTTAGAATATATTGTTATGTCATCCAAGTAAATCAACACTGATTTGTTTACTAATCCCTTAAATGCAATATCCATGGCCCTTTGAAATGTGGCACCAACGCTAATCAGCCAAAAGGAATCTTTTGATATGCATATGTACCCCATTTGGTTCTAAATGTGGTTTTTAGCTAATCATTCGGATGGACTAAAACTTGGTTGTAGCCAGAGAAACTGTCTAAAAGGGACATCAATTTTGATCCTGCAACTGCTTGTAATATTTGTTCCATAGGAGGCAGGGGAAAATTATCCTTTTGGTAGGCTTTGTTAAGATTTCGAAAGTCAATGAAAATTCGAATGTCTCCGTTTTTCTTTCTGAATGGAACCATATTGGAAACTCATCTAGAATGCTGAACGAGAAAAATAATTTTGGCTTTCAAAAATTTATTGAGCTCAGACTTAATCTGACTTTCCAGATTAGGATGGATCTTCCTCAGCTTTTGTTGGACTGGTTTTTCATCAGCTATCATCGGGATAGTATGCTGAATGATTGAAGTGTCGTAAGTCTTAAGGTCATCGTAATTCCAGGCAAAGACATTTTTATACTGTTTCAGGAGTTGAACAAGGCTAATTTTTCTTCTGGGGCTAGACCAAGACCTAATTTGATATTCTGTGGCTTAGTATCCATTCCTAGATTTACTAATTCATAGTTCAGAGTTGAACTCTTAAGTTTTTAATTGGTAGACCTTTTGAATATGTCTTTTAAATCATATAGGTCTTCTAACTTGACTACAGATTTTGGTATGGCATTATTGGTGCTCTCTTGTTGTAACTATTTGTCATGTTGGTCCTCATCAAATATCTGATTACTGTAAGAACCTTATAAAGTTAGGAAACTTACAATATCAGGGTCATCGTTAAAAATTCTCCATTTGGTAACATTATCAGGGATGGAATGCCTAAAGATCAATTCGATTGAGAATCTGTTTGGGCTATAGCCTTCTGAGGGAATAAGCTTGGAAGCTACATTAGTCAGGAGGTCAGCACTAGCATTTTGGAGTTTGGGAATGGCTTAAATATTGAATGCTATAAAATGTGCAGTCAGATCTTGTACTAAATATTGATAATGCTTTAAATGACCTGATAGACAATGTATAGTATTTCGTACCTGTTTCATAACAATCTCAGAATCTCCAAAGACTTGTAGATACTTGATGTCCAGTTCAATTGCCTTGTAAAGCCCTTGCACTAAAGCTTCGTATTCTGCAGTGTTGTTTGAGTAATCGAACTCGAGTCTACAGGTTAGCATGGTTTTATTCCCTTCTGGACTAATTAATACACATCCTGCTCCTTCTCCATCATTAGACTTAGAACCATCAAAAAATAATTTCCAAAACAAAGAGTTATTTACAGGACTATCTACAAAATTAACGCATTTAGAACTGTCTATTTGAGAAAGGTTTTCCACTTGAGACAAAATAGAATGTTCTAAATAAGGCGAAGCATGAGCATTAAAATTTCCTAAGAAAGAGTCAATGGAATAGTTCCCAATTACATTATTGTTGTACGTTATAGGTTCAGTTTCTCCTTCCGATTCCGTTACTATGTATTTTTGATGTCTTTCTCCCTCAACCTTTATCTTATTTGGTTTACCATTGTAAGGGAGCCACATATGTGACCAGTCAGTCGCAAAGTATCCAAGAAGCTTTTCAGACCAATCCCTGCTAAGAATTAAACCATAAAATTCAGGAATGTCTACAACTAAAATATCAATGACTTGACATACCTTTGGATTCGATGAGAGTCTTATGGTCACTTGATTTAGTTCACCAATTACTTCAACTTGTGGCTGGTCCAGCTGAACTATGCGTACTGCAGATTTTTGAGGTTGGATGTTTAACTTTGCACAAATTATTTTAGGCAAAATATTAGATAAAGCACCTGAATCTACCAAACAATTATGTAATTTTTTATTGAAAAATTCGTAAGTAAGGAGGAATGGAGGAGTATGGGATTTTGACTTACCTCTAATTAAAGCAATATCATTTGGGTCAACTTTATTTGCCACACTAATTGGAGGTCTTCCCATTTCATGAGAAGCTTGCGAGATTACAGTGGCAAGAAGAGGTGCAATGGATATTGCATGAAGCTCTTTCAAAAGTAGTTTCTGTTGATGCTTTAATTTACTCAGTTCATGAAAAGTAATGTTGGCCCTAGTCTTCTTCATGTCTTCAACAATATTATACTCCATCTCATCAGAAATGATCAATGTTTTAGATGGAGTTGATGACTCGGATTGGACTGGGTTTGTTTGAGTCGCTTTTGGTGATGATTTCTTACCTGTGACTTTATCGTTGGAAACTGAGCTTACGTTCTTCTATTTAGAACTAGGCCATGGAGGATCGAGTTGATTTCTACTTCTGGTACTGACTGGTGATGCCTCTTGATCATCTTCATATGGAAGAATGAAGTCCCACATTCCCTGTACTTTTACAACCTCATCTTCATCAAGAGGTTCTTCATTGGAAACTTCTTCTTCTTCTCCTTCAGATTCTGCATTTGTTATAACATTGGGAGGCTTTGGATCAGTTGAAGGGTTTTTCCTATAAGTATTGTAGGGTTTCTTAGAAGAAGTCTATGCTACTTGTCTTTTAATGTCAACCATTTTGGTAGACATGGTTTTTAAAACTTTCTGTAATCCTTCCAAATCAAATGGGTCCTTTAATTGCTTTTTCTTAGGATCATCTCTAAAAGCAACCTTCTTAGATTTTCTTTCATCAATAACATTTTTCTTTTCTAAAGCTAAGATACACTTTTCTACCGCTATCGCTTCCTTCATGTTTTCAGCCAATGTTGGCTTGACAACCCTATCAACAAAGATTGCTATATTCGATGATAAAGCAGATATGCACCATTCACTTCGAACTTCTTCGCTAGGCTTGGAAGGGGTAGGGATTTTATTCAAGAGTTTGTTGAAACGCGATTTGAAATCTTTGATAGGTTTTCTTGATTCAGTCTTAAGATTTGATAGATCATTGATCAATGTTGTCGTAGACCTATCATCACTGAACTTTGTCAAGAATTTCTCTTGGAAAATGTCCCAACCAGTAATGGATCCTCATGGTAATGAAAAATACCAGGACCCAACTGTTCCTTGTAAAGTATATGGAAAAAGTCTAACAACAACGTCTTCATTTGTAACTTCATTTAAATTTATTGATAACATAAAGTTATTTATGTGTTCTTCTGCTAGCATGCCTATTTCAGGATTAAACTTGGGTAGCCATTTCTCAGGATGGGCTGGTAATTGACTCAAGGGCTCAGGAATTATGATTGCCCCTAGATTGTTCCATGGGTTTTGAGCCATTGTTGAACTAGTAACAAAGGAAAGCGCAGATGAAGTTCCTGGTGGTGGGGACGAAGATGTCGAAGTTCCAATACTCTGTTGAACAACGATATGAAGTGGAGGAGTGGATGGTTGACTTTGCAATGGAGAAGATGGAATGGATGATGATGATGAAAGAGTCTCACTATCAAACCCTTGAGTTGTCTTCCTTGCTCTTTTCCTTTTAGGTAGAGGTAATTCGGTTGGTTCAATACCAATATTTTCACTTTGTAATCTGGTAAGAGGATGAGAAGGAAGATTTTGCGAAGCCACACTACCTTGAGATAATTCAGATTTTTGTGGTGATATGGAAAATCCTTGAAGTTTATGAATCAAAGACTGAACTTCAGGGGGTTCGAAAGTAAATTTATTTGAAATGTTCAGGTTTGCGACAGTGGTTGTTGTTTTCTAAACCTCTCGCTTAAGATTTAAAAACTCAGAATGTGATGGAGAAGTCGGGGGAGATGTTGAGGGAGATTTACTCTCAGAATGGGTTTTGGATTTAGATTTACTAGCCATTCACAGTTCGGGCCCTCCTTCTAGCGCCAAATATGTTGAAGCCCTGAAAATCGAGTCTACAACAAGGGGGGTAACCTCCCAGTCTGGACCTTGAAAGCAGTGCTTTTCTGTTTGGGATAGTGGCTCCGACTGGGGATAATGGGACCAGTTTCCCAATTTGTTCGTGATGATGCTAAGGGATGATGTTTTCCTTCCTAAAAGTTTCTAAAGAGAATGATTTTAATCTAAATCTAATCTAACACATGCAATTTTATTCTAATGAATGGAAACATCTAATTCTGAAAACTATCCAGGGATTAACTCTTCACTTATGCGATCTAAAATAGTTTCCAACAACAATCGGTATAAAGATTATTCAATTTCTACGAGAAAAGAATCCATTAAAAGTAAATTGTTTCATATAAAAAATTAGCCGAAACAATTATGATAACCATATCGCATAATAAGTTATTCATACACTCAGCATAAAAATAATAGTTACCACTGTACAAAAGTGCCAAATGATAACTGAACATTCAGGCCTTCATATATAAACAACTGAAAATAACATATCACTTGACGCATAAGCATAAATCATTAAGAGATAAAAGTACCATTGGTAATAAGTCCTACTCATGAGCTTCAACAATATAGATTTATCTTCTCATCATTCAATATCTACTAAGAGTACAAAAGTGAATTTCAGTAGCAAACATTAAACACAGATATAAATAAATCTCGTTCCATTCATTTATCAAAACCTCTTCAAGGGGGAAAAAGTGCATGTTATGAAGAAATGTTTTTGATAAATTTCTGGACCCCTCTCTAAATGCATGATAGGGGTTTAAATATTACTAACTAAAGACTAAAAATAGTTATTACAAAAATATAGGAGGAGGTTTAAATGACCATCCTCATCTAAAGAAAAAATAAATTGAAATTAAACTAAAACTATATCTATAGATCAACTATGCATCTGTTCTCTTAAGTCACAAGCATCCAACATCGGCTTCAGGAGTTTCGGTTGGCCGACCTCTAATTTTAATCGTCCCGCGAAAATGGAATCAGTGAGCGTTGGCGCTATCTTCTCAGCGGAATTTATAAGGCACTTCAGAGTCATACACTAACTGTTTGGTTTCACCAAATATTGCCAGTAAGTGTCCCATTTTAACTTAGTTAACTTTTTTATTGACTCTGCTCTTTCTTTAGCTTTCTGTCTCCAACTTGTTTGTAGTTGTTGCGTTTTTGGGAGAAATCCTGGAGCAGTTTCCGATATCAGGTTGCCTTTGTGCAGATTTTCATTGACACAGTCAATGACATTGCTTGCTGTTGTCGCTGCTTCTTCCGCTGCCTGTTTTGCTTTTTTGATCTGTGCATCCCATTTATTAAACAACATTTCTTTGTGGGATTCATTGATCTTGGGTAACCCTACTTTCTTGCATTCATGCCAATTCAAATAGTCAGAAACTTTCTTATCAATTAAATCATAATCATGTTGCAAATCTATGACTTGACTTGTGATTTTGTTGCTGATTTCGCAGTGAGAGTTCCATTGCAATATTCTTTGGCAAAGCGTTTCTTGCTGTTGCAAGAGTTGATCATTCAGGGTAAGGGCTTCTGTGACAAATTCTTTGACTTTAAGGTCATCTTTGTGTATTTCTAATGTGGCCTGTAACTGCTGTTCTTTTTTGGCTAGACTACTTTGATAACCCAGTTGCATTTGCTGGAAGTCCTGTTGTAACTTTACCAATTTTTTTTTTCTACTTCCCGGCTAACGTTGGCCTGCTGTAACTGTTGCTGCAAAAATAGGATTTTATCCTCTTTATCTTTAAGCAATAGTTGAACTTTGGATGCTTTTTCAATAGTAGTAGAAGCATAATCTTCTGCGATTTGGGATAATCTAGTTAGGTTCTCTGTCAGATCAGTGGTAGGGTGTTCCCATAGGACATCTAGTGGCTCTGCTTCAGTTGAGAGCATGCTGTCTAGTTTTTTCTTCTTGCTCTGTCTCCTAACCACAACTTTGTGCTGCAGATTGTAAAACACATCTAGAGGAGGAATTTCCTCTATCTTTAGCATGATTTCAGATGAGGGAGCTATGGGAATGTACTCAGTTTCTGGAGCATTGACAACTATTTCAATCACCATTTTTGTGATTGTCTATGCTAGATTCCTAGGTGTCTCCATGTTTTGCTCCTCCGTGTTGATCAATTCATTAAAGTTTTCCCATTCTTTCTCTAGCTCTATCCTTAATGGCTTTCTTGGCTGGATGAGGGGAGCGGGAATTTCCACCTGCATTGGCGAAAACACTTGCTGCTCAGGATTCTCCTTAGATTGGGTAGCATCCCTGACTGATCCTTTACTCTTATTGTGATCACTCTCTGATCGTCTAGACCTTTCTGGTGACTCTAGACTTGTCTTGCCTCAAGCTTCCAATCATACTGATGCTGGGAGTGGGTTCCCTCATTGGTTCTACGCACAATTTGTCCCAGGGGATATTTTCCAATATTCATTCTCTCTAGAGTTTGAACTCTTGGAATTTTGCTGGGCCAAACTGGATTTGGGCCCAGTGTAAGATGTCTCTGAGTGTGCTCTTCTACTGGAAAACTTCGTCGAAGAGATCATCTTCCTTAGTGAACACCTTTATTTTAACTGCCATGGTAAAATTATTTATCACATCAAAGGGATCAAACTGTCTCCCTGGGAACTTAAGAAATCGTAGACTCAACATGTTGTCTACTTCCTTGAAAGTGTGACCTAGATCAAACAATGCAAAAGCTCCATAGACCACAGGGAATTGTGGCTAGATTGCCTTTTTCTCGTCTTTAAGTTCTCTACTCATTCCTCCAACCCCACAGGTTTGGTAGGTTATTTCCCGAGCCATCAATTTTTCAGGAACATACAAGGGAAGTAGATGAGGAGAGGTAATGCTTCCGAATACTCTGATATAAGTGAAAAATTCTTCTCCGAACCATCTTCCCATAGGGAGAATATCAATTTCGACTTTAGGAGAAAATCTTGGGGCATCTGTATTATAAAACATCTTGTGAATGGGTAGCATAACTCCATGGAAGATTTTATAAAAATATGGGGTGAACTTAGAATCCCACAGTTCCTTATGGTAGACTTGAATGGGTAAGGGATTTTGTATCATCCATTTCCAACCCATGAGAGGAAATTTAGAAACAAAATAGATAGCATCCATGACATAGGCAGCTATGAAAAAGGGAGGATAAATCCTCTGAGAACAATTCCTTTTAGTATGATAATTTCAAATAGCAGAGCTACGTTATCAGATAATATTTGGGCCCAGTCCATTATAGTGGCGTTGGTGGTCGCATCCATTAGGGGTAGCCACTCAGATGAAAACTTATTAATATCAGGATTTCCAAATAGCCTACATAAAATTGCAGCAGTGAAACAATACAGAGAAGAGAGGGAACTAGTGTTGTACATACCATATTTTTCCTTTTTTAACGGCTCTTTCTTTGCTGACCAGCTTTTGGTGCATTCCGCCAAATCTTTGTTCTCCTTAGCGAATTTCTCCATAAACTGTTTGTTATAGCTTGCCTACGACTCTGGTAAATGATACATGCGTCTTAAATTCTGTGGAGTAAATGGTCTTATAACCTCCTAGTTTTGCGACTTGAATTGCCTATCCTTTATCTCAGAATCATCTATCACCCCTTTGACCATATCTGTATAGGGAAGTATTTTTGGCCTTGCTATGATATGGTGCTGCAGGAATGAGCATGCAAGCTCTGTAAGTGATGCTTCAGATGACCCGTGTTCATCTGCCATAGTTGTAACCTCCATGAATCTTGGGTTTTCTTCCTCCAACAGACTATACATGCCTTCCCAAGTAGATATCCCTGCTTCTTTGGTACAGGTGGTGTCCATGAATAATGGAGTCATCTCTATTTTTTCAGATACCGGAGCTTTTCCTTTTTTCCCCATCATGTTCTGTGCATTGCTCTGTGTATTGTTTTGCATACCACTCCTGTAAGTTCACAAGTAGAGAACTAAGACACAATAAGAAAGATAACGAATGATGGTAAATAATAAGGTGATGGGAAAGATCTTAATTTCAAAATAACATCAAATATATCACCTTGCATGAAATAACCCTTTCGCTCAGATCTAAATCATTTCTCATAAATAACCATCAATAAACCACTAAGTTGACATTAATGCCCATAACTCAGTATCGGATGACGAGAAATATTTCATCGAACTATGAGCCCTTTTGATTTGCGATAAAGCGATTTTGCGATTTGCTCCGAAATATCGTCGATCACAATATTGCAGATCGCAATATCGCTAATCCTTTTTTGTTAACAATATTTTGTTTCATTATGTAACTGCAAGATGCGATTTGGAAGATGCTTTATCATATTTTGCAATATCGGGACGTTTTATATTAGGTGGCATTGCGATGTATGGGATCTGGGATATGCAATGAATCTATATGGCTTGCAATCTCGCATTATCGCATTTTTGCAATTCCGAAAGTTTCTTTATATATGATGCCCTCTGTTACCCTTTTGCGATGCGATGTTCATCATTAAGAGAACGATTTTATTTGAGGCTTTTCATAATACTTAAGATTTTTCTTTTGCGGATGTTTTTCCTAAGTTTATTATAGTGTGTTTTATTAAAAGGGAATTCTAAGTGCTAGTTTTTTTATTTTAGAAGGGTCCCCCTTTATTTAGTGTTATTACTAATACTAAATAAAAAAGGGGGGTTGCTGCTGGCCACAACAAGACCATATATTTCTCATACAGTGTTAGATAGAGGTTTTGTTCACGTTGTTGGATTTAGAATGAAAATCTATTCGATTTGAGATAGGATTCACTGAGATTTGAATACTTCAAAAATTTGTCCTTTTAGGATCCTTTTGGGTCATTCCTCCCCACTAAAAATATTTTCGCCCTCCAAAAACCTTATCAATCAACTAGTAAGTGAGGGAACTTCTCCCTCACCTTTTCCTTTTCAATCCAACATGCCTTACTTGGATGCATCCCCTTGAAACCAATATGAAGGTACTCCACGTCTCCCCATCATGTAGTCTCGGTCCTCTTGTCAAGAGTGATGTCTTAAGGAAGTTTTTCCAAGTACTCTAGTGCAAAATCATACACTAAAGGAACATGTCCAATCCCCTCTGTGTCCATAATCAAAAGAGGCTTGTAGATCTTCAATTTTTCAACATTCACCATGGAATACATCTATATATATGTTAGAAAGACAAGGTGAAATGCATTGTCTCCAATCTTCTCCAAGATTGTGAAAGGACCATATCGAATTGGTCTAAATTTCTTGCCTTCCCCCTTAATTTTGTACTTTATAATATGGATCCATACCCTATCTCCAACTTGGAACCGGTATTCAACTCGGTGTTTGTCATGTCGATCCTTGTATCAAGCTTGAATTTTCCCCAAGTGCTCTTGCATTATCTGATGAATCATTTGGATTCGCTAAATGAACTTGTGTGCTTTGTTCTTATCACTTTGTTCAGCAAAATGTTCATCCTTCCCAAAGATCATGTCTAAGGGATCTTTTGGAAGGTACCCAAAGCATGTCATCAATGATGAGCTTTGAGTAGATGAGTGCATGGCCCTATTTTATGCATGTTGTACATAAAGAAGATGCTCATCCCACAACTTGGGATGCTTGCCACAATAGCCTCAAAGCAAATGCACCATTGTTCGGTTAACCATCTCTATTTTTATATTGGTATGTGGATGGAATGTCATGCTCGTCTTCGGTGTGGTGTCCATCATTCTCCAAAAACTTATCCAAAAGTCGCCAAGGAATTGAGAGACCCAATCGAATATAATGGATGTGGGTAGCCCAGGGTGGACCCAGACATATTGAAAGAAGAGTTGAGCAGTTCTTCTCTACAGTAATATGCTTTTTACAAGGCATTAAGATACACATATTACTAAACCTATCCACCACAACATACAAATATTCATGACCTTTTCTATACAAAGGTAAACCCCCAACAAAGTCCATAGACACACTTTCCCAAGGACAACAAGAAATAGGGAGTAGTGTGTATAGCCCCAATTTTCTATTAGTGGGCTTACAAAAAGAACACATCACACATCCCCTTACATATTTTGATACAATTTATTTCATAAAAGGGCAATAAAAAAACCTCTGCAAATGAGAGATAATCTTCCCTACACCAAAATGACTTGACAAAGGAGAAGTATGTGCTTCTCTAATTACATGGACTCTTTCATTGGTAGGAATACAAAGTTTTCCAAGATGGTACAAGAGCTTGCCCTGCAAATGGTAATTATCTACCTGTGATCCATGGGTTAGCTTGTCATAAATCTCCTTGAAATATTCATCAACAACATATTTCTCAACATAACTTTCATGAGACAAAGAAGCATTTTGTAAAATAATAGATGCAAAAATAGGAGGAAAAGAGAGCATATCTCCTACTTTGTTGTTGGTTCCCTTTTTGTATTTGATTACCAAGTGAAACTGCTAAAGAAATCCCATCCACCCAAAATGACATTCATGCTGCAACTTAGTTTGAGATTGTAGGTATTGTAAGGGATGGTGATCTGTATGAATAATTGTCTCCTTACAAATCAGGTAATGTTTCCATTTCTTTACACTTTGCACCAAAGCATACAACTCCTTTTCATAACTGGGATAATTCACAACAACTTGGGAGAAAGTATCTAAATGGTAACCTATTGGTTTCCCTTGATGAATCAACACTACTCCCTTGGTATAACCATTGGCATCTATCTCAATTTCAAAAGGCTGTTGGAGGTCAAGCAAGGCTAAAATAGGTGGGGTACTAATCTTCTCCTTTAGGCTGTCGAACGCCTTTTGTTTCTTTCCTACCCATTGAAAAGTTTTCTTCACACTTGTTAAAGCATGCAAGGGAGATGTTATGATGGAGAACCTCCTCCAACAATATGACCCAAGTAAACCAAAGAAGTTTGCTAAATCGTAGCAAGAAAAAGTTTCATTTTACTTGTACCTTAGTCAAATGAAGAAATTCAAATTTCGACTTTAGCAAGATGAGTTGTCGGGAAGTTAGCAAGAGTGACGTAGCCAAATCACTAAGTTAAGTCAGTAAATTAAATCTTGTGGTCTAGAAGTAGATTTTTGTGCATGTTGGTGGCTAAAATCTAGCTATAAATGTTGGAAAACATTGAGCACTACTAAGGGGGGAGGGGGGGTGAATCAGTAGTGTGAATTATTCACAATATTTACCAATTTAAACTTTAACGGAATCACACACTTGTTAGAAACTTCACATAGATCATAAGAAAGTAAATGATGAACATGTATATAGATAACCAACATGAATTAAAATAAAACCATCAAAGCACAACCACAAAAATCATCATCACACATGAGACACAAGATTTCTGGTGGAAACCCTTCCAGGAGAAAAACCACCCTTGTTGTTGTTGCTCTGCTTTGAATCTCTATTATGTCAAGAAATTTGTCTTTTACATAGTTAGTTGACTCCGATGAGCTTGGATACTTGACCTCATATACAATATGCCGACGCCTATCAATCAGGAGACTTGATTCTACTGATCAGCTTAGAAGACTCTTTTCTCACACATATCTATGGACTACCATCCATTGAAGGCCACCATGATCAATGATCCTTGGCCAACTATGATTGGACTATCCAACTCTGATTGGAAAGAAAAATTGTTCCTTTCACTGAAGCTTCGATATCACTTCTCCACTCTTATGAAGTCACTACTCCTCTACACCATGTGGACCTCATTTCATCTATTTCCAAACTGGATCCAAGATGCTTTGCTCAACAAGATTTCAACTCTACAATCCCAGTCTCAGAAGAAACACACCATCAATAAATCAAATAAAATACCACCACAAACATGCTATCAACACAATCAAAATAGTGTCTCACATCCATGCATCACAACTATGGTCATTCAATAGCATAATCTCTACTCCAATCCTCCAAACAGAAACTCTTCTACAGCAAACTCAAATTTGATCTGAATATTGATGCATTGCTTCAATAGACTACTCCAGTCACTTTCATTAACACTCATATACTAAAGAATTTATGCTCTCAACTGATTTTGGAGCATTCCTTCTCTATGCAACCTTCTCCAAATTACTCTCATACTCAACCAACCAATCCTCAACTCCAAAGTGAAGTATATAAAACATGAAGGAGAAAATTGACCTTAGGGTTGGGATCAAGAGTGCACAAATTTGACAAAATCAATCCACCATCACCACTACTTATGCACTTAAGGTTTTCACATCATTAGAGGAAATTTTCAAACCATTTTCGATGCTATCCAATTTGTTTCAAAGCTTTTAAGAATTACCAAGTCGAAATACTTTAGATGTGCATGAGGAATCCAGAGAAAGATCACTTCCATGATATATATGCAACTCTTTTGAAGGAAACCTGTGTATGTACTCTAGTTTCCTTCATGAAAGTAGTGTATGCCTTCTAAAATCCAAGTTTCCAAGTTGTTTTGGCAAACATTTGGAACACAGTTTCAGGAGGGTGTGAGGGACACCATGAAAAACCTCCAACACATGTGGATCCTCTCCAAACCCTATTTATCATATCATCAAACAAGAGAAACATCTCCAACTCCTCAATCAACAATAACTATTTTTCAAAACACTTCCAGCACCTATAGAAACATCTCTAGTACATGTAACAACATCTCCAACACTTGCAGCAACATCATCAAGTCATCCAACTTCCTCCAATCATCTACCTCCAAATTCCTCTAATCATGTCAACATGAGCCAACACAAGGCAATGCCTCCATGAACATGGTACTACCATCAAGCTACATCATCAAATACTGACATCAAGGGTCGACATCAATGCCAACATAACCAACTCAATTCCAACTCAACTAGCTACAACCATGCTACAAGTAAGGAATCCACACATCATCTAGGCTACATAGGGTTGAGATTAATGCCAACATGAGCTAGATGTCATCATGAACCAATGCCAACATTATTGAGTTGGAACCATGTACACCATAATGAAAACAATCTTCCCCTTTGGCATTGATAGTAACCACACACAAACTCTAGACCAACATCCTCTACCACTCCCACTTTGACATCAATGGCAAGGGTCAAATCCATCTGATAAGGCAAAAAACATTAAGCACAAACACTAGAGAAATTGATCTCTACTGTTGGGTGTGGAGCATGATTATTTACAGGTCTTTGTTTCAGCCAGATGTATACCCCAGGAAGATTGTATACCCCTCCACATGGGGGGGGGGGGGGCTAATCCCCCAGCCGGGGGGCCGACGGTTCCCCACCGCTGCCCCCGAAGCTAAAAACAGATGTAAAATTGCCTTGTAAAAGTATAGTTATTTCTAGTCAATCTAGGTCGTTCGTTAGGCAGGTGATCTGACGGTAGAATTTATGTTTAGTTTATGTTTTTTTTCCTAGAAGGAAACCCCTCTCTTTGTATGAGGGCATTGTATTGAGGCTGTGTAATAGATGTGTATTCTCTGAGCGAGAAACAGAGAGGTGAGACTGTGAGAGAAAACAAAGGATATTATAGTGGATCTACTGTAGGTTGTGTCTCTTCATTTTGCTAGACAATAGAAAGGAAGGATTGGTTGTTCGGGGTGGACGTAGCCCAAATTGGGTGAACCATGTATATATGTGTCTCTCTGGTTCTATGTGTTTGTGTTTTTCTGCATATTATATTTCTTGCATTTCTCTATTATATAATATTTTTCTAACAACTGGTATCGGAGCCAAAGGTCTATTTGGCTGATAAACTTGCAAGAAAGAAGGGTTCCTCATTTGAGTGGGAGAAATGGCAGAAGATGGTAAGTTCAGGGTTGAGAAATTCAACGGCCAAAACTTCCTATTGTGGAAGATGAAGATGGAAGATTATCTGTATCAGAAAGATCTATACCTACCATTGAGCAGAAGAAGCCGACGACTATGAGAGATGCATAATGGAACATTCTCAATAGAAAGGTACTCGGAATAGTACGGTTGTGCCTCGTAACATCAGTCACCTTCAACATTTCAAAGGAAACAATGATAGAGGGTTTGATTCAGGCATTGGCAAAACTATATGAAAAACTCTCGGCCTCAAATAAGGTATTTCTTATGAAACGATTATTTAATATGAAGATGTCAGAATGTGGATCTGTTGCATACCATTTAAATGATTTTAATACAGTTACAAGTCAGTTAAGTTCTGTAGGGGTAAAATTTGATGATGAAGTTAGAGCTCTGTTATGCTTGTGCTCATTGCCAGAAAGTTGGAATGGTTTAGCAATGGCCATTAGTAACTCTGTTTTTGGAAATAGTACTTTAAAGTTTGATGATGTTGTTAGTTATCCTTAGCAAGGAAATGCGACGGAAAAGCTCCGATGAGACATCAGGTAATGCTTTGAGTGTAGAGTCTAGGGGAAGAAGAATGGAAAGAGGAAAGAGCTCAGGATATCGCAGTAAATCAGGTAAAGGAAGATCCAAGTCGAGATCGGGGATAGTGTGCTGGAAATATGTTAAGAAAGGACACCTAAAGAAGACTGTAGATCTCGGAAGGGAAAAGAAGGAGATGCATAACAAGAAAACAATCATGAAGAAAATATGATAGGTGAGGTGTTATAAGATTCTTTGATTCTTTCTTTCGAAAATATTATTGATTCCCGGGTGGTAGATTCAAGGGCCTCATTCCATGCCACACCTGATAAGAAATATGTTCATGACTATGTTCAATTAGATTTTGGACAAGTTCCTTTGGGTGATGATAAACCCTGTAAAATTGTTGGAATGGGTAAGGTTCTTGTAAAACAATAGAATGGAAACCAATGGCTACTAAAGGAGGTAAGGCATGTTCCAGATTTGAAGAAAAATCTGATTTCAATAGGGCAGTTATGCAGTGAAGGTTGTGTGACAACTTTCACAGATAAAGCTTGGAAAGTCACCAAAGGAGCCCTGGTAATATCAAAAGGCGAAAAGGTTGGTACATTGTATTTATGCAATGGTATTTCTAACTCTGTTAATGCTTTAACTTCCAAAGGAGTGGATGCAACATTATGGCATCATAGGCTTAGACACATGAGTGAGAAGGGGATGAAGATTCTTCAATCAAGGAATTTGTTGCCAGGTTTGAAGAATGTTGATTTGGACTTCTGTGAGAATTGCATTTATGGAAAACAAAAGAGAGTCAGATTTCTCAAAGTTGGGAAAGAAAATAAGAGCGAAAAATTAGAGCTTGTGCATACA
>APFE031252252.1:79456-93870 GCA_000404065.3 Pinus taeda
ACAACTGTATATTGTTATAAACATTTAAAATAAATTAGGGTAGTCCAATTAACATACATAATACATTAAATATAGCGGAGCTAGTTGGGATTGAACCCACCTGGCCCACGTGGGCTAGCCCCCACTGGGCGGCCTCATGTGGTAGTATGCCAAACCAAAACGCACCCAAAATATGTAATGAATCCAACACATTAAACCGCTCCCAAAAAAATCATATAACCTTTAAAACAACAATCAAATCATTGTTTGAAAATTAATGCGCGTGTATATTTTTGGAGGGGTCAGGATTTGACCCCTCGACCTCACTCCTTTGGTGCCTCCACCTTAACCAATGTGCCAATGGTGCCTCCTTGTAAATATTTTCCCTCAAACATATATTTAACCCTTCCTCACTCATTTTCACGGGGGAAGAACGATGGAGAATGGAACGGGGAACAAAGAGAGGAACCGAGAATGGAGTTCTGAGCAGTGGAACCATGACATAGTCCATAGAGGCAGAACCATGATGGCATGCTTTTTGAGACATAATTTTTGTAGAGAATCTTAAAGATTCCCTAGGAGGTAAAAATTCTTTTTTATCAGAATGTAATCAAGTTTACAATCATTTTTCTCAGATTTTCGTAGTGAACATAATGGTGAGGTCGGATTTTCCTTTTGAGCAATGGATTTGCAGATTCCCAATAAAGGAGAATCTTCAAGAATCTCGAGGGAATCTTCCAGATTCCTTAAAGGCTGAAATTTCCCAGATCCAAAATGTAGCCAACTTTATGCTCATTCTTCTCAGAATTTCACAAAGATCTCAATGGCGAGATCAGTTTTCTGATTTGAGTTGTAGATTTCTAGTCAACCTAGAGGAGGGAATCTTTGGAGAATCATGAGGGAATCTAAAAGATTCCTATAGGCCCAGATATTTTTGGTGTCAAAATTCAGAAATGGATAGTCAATTTTACACCTCTCGATGAAACAAATTCAGTGGCGTAGTAAGTTTTTGAAGCTAAGGCTTCTATTTTTCATCCATTTTCCTGATTGGAGTGATGGTGTTAGATTTTAGAGTGTGGATAGTCGATTCTATGCCATTCGACTCCACAATTTTGATGGTGCATTCAAATATAAAAGCTAAGTATTCTATTCTTCAACCAGTAGCAGAGTTGAGGTATATAAAGTGTGGTTGTCATGTACTTATTTGATCATTTGTTGTGAGAGGTATTGTGTTGTTTCGATTCCTGCTTGATGTATGATGCATAATATTTATGTCTATTTCATATCAGATGTATTCATCATGGATTGTTATGTATGTTTTGATTGATATCCCTTTGTTTCCATGATAGCAGGATACTTAGTATCACCATGGGTGTTTTGGTTGAGATCCCTTTGATGCCATGATGTCGGGATACTCATTGTAACCACGTGTAAGTTTATGTCATGTTGATAGGAGGTCTGTTGTGAGTGATAGTTCCTGTAGCAGAACGTCTCGTGGAGATAATTTGCTACTCATGTAGAGGGAACATGTCCTTGTATGACAGAAGACATAGTCCATGTACATTTTCACCATTTCCATCACTGAATGAAGCGGCTAACACCATCTTGACACTGGGCCTGGAGACGTAGTCCACACTAGAGGAACTCCATTACCAACGTCTCATGCCTATGATTTGCTGATTTCCATTATGTTTCCATTTGTTTCAGCATGCATATATTTTCATTTATGCTATTATAAACTGCAATTCTAACCACATCATGGGAGTACAAGATCTTGGTTAAAGGTGGGAGTTGAGTCAACTCGGATCAAGTTTGGTATCAGAGCGGTATTTTCGTTGATGTGAATTGCAAGTGTGAACAATGGAACGTGTAGCAATGGAGGATGAAAACGCGATGTACGAGACCATGCTCAGAGTGTCCCAAAATATGGAAATAATGTATGAAGCTCTATAAAAAGAGATAGAGGAAAAGCAGCGATTACAACTTCAATTGTGAGCCATGGAAGGGGCCCTAGAAGAATTGAAGCACAAAAAATAGAGTCTTCAAGCAGATAACACTGAATTGAAGATGCTTCTACAAGAAGAGAAAGAGGAGAAACAAAGGTTTCTATGAAAACTGCAAGCTAAGGACAAGGCCTTGGAAAAGCTGTAGCGTGACCCATGTGAGGTAAAAATTAATTCTTCGTCCTCATGTATGTTTCCTGATGATGATTTTGTTGTTTTTGAAAATAATACCATAAGAATTGGCTCCAAACCGCTGAAGAGAATGGGGCATGAAGGAAAAGGCTTGGGCATTAATTTCCAAGGCATTGTCAACCCCATCAAAGTAGAGGAATTAACCCATCCTGCAGGACTTGGGTATGTGGGGAAGGAAGTTGGGGAATGCGCCAAGAGAGCCAGTGAACCACCAACAACAGATGATGAGAAATCTTTATCAGTTCTTTCCAACTAGACAGTGGAGGTAAAATATGTTGATTTCCATTCAGTTTCATCTTCACATAGTATAATTTATGTTGAAAATGTGGAGGTACCAATTACAGGGACAAACTTGAGGGTCCTTACCTGGATGAGGTACAAGGAAGAAGAAGGACTTCATGTTAATAGTCAAGGCATAACTCAGCCATTGGAGGTTGAGCATAGACCTTGATTTGCAAGCTTGAGATACATGGAAGGAGAATGCTCGAAGGTGTCAGATGATTCAGAGACATCGTCGAAATTGTCAAGGAAATGGAATCATGGGAACACATCACCATCATCCCATGGCAGTGCCCATTGTAGGGAAAGAACTTAGGCAAGGTCTCATCACCATAATTACACTAGAGACAACAAGGAAAGGTATACCAAGTCTCAATATTCGAATGTTCATTTTGATTACAATTGTGTTGTTATTGATGGAAAAAAAACATGGCATCAAAAAATATGTACTTTTCGTGGTTTACATAACCATGTGTTTGCCGAGTGTTGGAAGAGAATGGAAACATAAAAAAGGATGAGGCATGAAATACCCTCTCAACAACAGGCAAAGAAGAAGGTAAAGAAGATTTGGAGGAAGAAGATCTATTGTAGTCATTGTGACAGAGGTGGCCATCAAAGAGCCACATGTTGGAGGCTCCATCTAGAGCAGCGCCTTAAAGACAAAGTGTCGTTACATGGGCCAATTGAAAAAGTCATTCGACCAACAAAACCACCATAGGGGAATGATCCATTCACATCGATAAGTGAAAAATGGTTTCTAGATATGTTGGTTTGTCATGGAAGTGTTTTTGTGAATCATTTATTGCAATTTAAAATGTGAAAGTGATGATGTATTTTCCATCACTTGTTAAGCAACAATGATGTCTAGTCTTATTTTGTGATGCATTTTAAACTGCGAAAGTGATGTTATGTTTCCTTCACTTGTCAAAGCAACAATAATGTTTGGCCTTATTTTTGTAAATCATGTGTTGGAGTGATGATGTGTTTTCCATCACTTGTTGAAGCAACAATGAAATGTTGGCCTTGCTTTCGTAGTTGGGGTATTGTTTCAATTTTGATGTAAACTTGACCACCGAGTATGTGATATAAACTCGTGGCAAGTATGGGATGCTTGGGTCATTATTTGGTCTTGTAAA
This sequence comes from Pinus taeda, assembly GCA_000404065.3. Taxonomy (NCBI): domain Eukaryota; kingdom Viridiplantae; phylum Streptophyta; class Pinopsida; order Pinales; family Pinaceae; genus Pinus; species Pinus taeda. Next base: position 83,046 of record APFE031252252.1, read on the forward strand.
TCAAGCATTTATTTTGCAAAACAATGTACTACAGGTTTGTAGAGGTTGAAGGTGTCGGCTCATCGCTTATGGCTCTAAAGGACAAAGGTGAAGGAGAAGGAAGGGTGACTTATCAGACACTTGTAAGTGCAAACAAGGTACAAAGAAGTTGCAGATTATTTTTCATGCTTTTGGAGGACGAAAAGCTCCTCAGTGGGGAGGATTGATCCAGGTGGTTCTAGACACAAGCAGAAGTCCAAGAGGACTCAGAAAGGGTAAAAAGTAAAACTAGTCATATTGCTCCCAAACTAGCACCAGATCGAAGTGCTTGTCACCCTGATTCCAACGGTGTGAACGACGGTCAAATCCGAGCTTGTATGAGGTAGAAAGAGCTAGTCAAATTTTTGGTCAAAGTTGCCATGTGGGCTAGGTTTAATGGTCCTACAAATTGACCAAGTCAGGGACATGGAATCTGGCTCCTGAGAAGGGGGGGAATTCGTTAGATACTTAATTTTTCTAATATCCCTTATATTAGACAAAATCCAAAAATGACCTTATTATTATAAAAATATAAAATAAAAAAAATATAAATGAGGTGGAGGGTCATGACCCTCACCACCATCCCAAACCATAATATTAAATTTTTTTATTAAAATACTCTGGTGTCCATGACTCCATTCGACCTCCAACCCATACAACTGTATGTTATTATAAACAATTAAAATAAATTGGGGTGGGTGGGCTACCTCTGGTCGACCCGGCTCACACCCAACCACCATACATAATACATTAAATATAGTGGAGCCGGTGGGGATTGAACCTGCCTGGCCCACATGGGTCGGCCCCTATCAGGCAGCCACATGAGGCAGTATGCCAAACCAAAACATGCCCAAAATATGTAACCGGGAGGCCCCATGTGGTAGTGCGCCAAACCAAAATGCACCCAAAATATGTAACGACTCCAATGCATTAAATCGTACCCCAAAACATCATATAACCGTTAATAGAACAATCAAACTATTGTTTAAAAATTAATGTGCCATATATATTTTTGGAGGGGTCAGGATCTGATCCCAAGACCTCCCACCTTTGGTGCCTTTGCCTTAACCAACGTGCCAGTGGCGCCTGCTTGGAAATATCCACCCTCAAACATATATTCAACCCTTCCTCACTCATTTGCACGGGGGAAGAATGGTGGAGAATAGAACGGGGAATGGTGAGAGGAACCAATAAAAGAGTTATGAGGAGTGGAACCATGACAAATTCCATAGAGGCGGAACCATGATGGCACACTTTTTGAGACAAATTTTTTGCAGAGAATCTTAAAGATTCTTTGGGAGGTAAAAAATCTTTTTTGTCGTAATGTAATCAAGTTTACAATAATTTTCTTAGATTTTCATAGGGAACGTAATGGTGAGGTTGGACTCTCCTTTGAGTAGCGGATTTGCAGATTCCCAACAGAGGAGAATCTTGAGGGAATCTTCCAAATTCCTTAGAGGCTGAAATTTCCCAGATCCAGAATGCAGCCAACTTTATACTCATTCTTCTTAGAATTTCACAAGGATCTCAATGGCGAGATCAGTTTTCTGATTTGAGTTAGAGATCTCCAGTTAACCCAGAGGAGGGAATATTTGGAGAATCGTGAGGGAATCTAAAAGATTCATACATGCCCAGATTTTGCCGGTGTCAAAATTCAGAAAATGGATAGTCTATTTTACACCTCTCGACAACAAAATTTTTGTGGTGTAGTTGGTTTTTGTAGTTGAGCCTTCTATTTTTCGGCCATTTTCTAGATTGGAGTGACGGTGTCAGATTTCAGAGCGTGGACAGTCAATTCTATGCAATTCAACTCCATGATTTTGATGGTGCATTCAGATCCAAAAGTTGATTATTCTATTATTCAGCCAGTAGCAGAGTTGAGATATATGAAGTGTGGTTGTTATGTACTTCTTTGATCATTTTCTATGAGATGCATTATGTTGTTTCGATTCCTGCTTGATGTATGATGCAAAATGTTTGTTTCTATTTCATATGAGATGTATTCATCATGGATTCTTATGTATGTTTTTATTGAGACCCATTTTTTTCCATGATGGCAGGATACTTAGTGTTGCCATGGGTGTTTGGTTGAGATCTCTTTGATGCCATGATGTTGGGATACTCATTATAACCATGTGTAAGTTTATGTCATGCTGATAGGAGGTCTGTTGTGAGTGATAGTTCCTTTAGTGGAATGTATCTTGGAGAGACTTTGCCACTCATGTAGAGGGCACATGTACTTGTATGACAGAGGACATAGTCCATGTACATCTTCACCATTTCCAGCACTGAATGAAGTGGCTAACACCATCTTGACACTGAGCCTGGAGACGTAGTCCACACTGGATGAACTCTGTTACCAACATCTCATGTCTATGATTTGTTGATTTCCATTATGTTTCCATTTGTTTCAGCATGCATATGTGTTCATTTATGCTATTATAAAATGCAATTCTAACCACATCATGGGAGTAAAATATCTCACTTAAATCTGGGAGTTGAGTCAACTCAGATCAATATGCTCCCCCTAAGGTTATGGACGTCTCATGAACATATGTAGTCCTTTATAAGTATGCCAGAAATAAGCATGGACTACAAGAGGGGATGCTCTTCACTATTTGAAGAGTTGTTGCTCCTTCTTTCTCCAAACAGTCTTTGGCTGCTGCATTTCTTCATTCACTGGTTTTATGTTTAGTTCTCTTTGTTTTTGCTTCTTTTTCCGATTTTTCCTTTATTAATGGAGAAACAAACAGTCTCTTGCCATATGGCCAACGTTATGACATGTGTAGCACTCCACGTGGCTAAGATATGAAGCAAGAGGATCAAATGTCCTAATGCTCATGCTAGATCTATACCTTGCAAGCAATGTGCTTCTCCTCCAATGATTAGATATACAATCAAATCCCTTATGGCCAAACATGTTACATGAGTAGAAATATCCATAAAAACCACGATTATACCTAATGGCCAATCTCCTTTTTGTTGATATTGTTGCAAGCTCCATTGATTAGATATATATGTTAAACTCCTGCAATTAGTTGTAACATGCCCAAATCTGTGATAGTTGTAACAATCTACCTTATGCACAAAAGGAACATAAGGACTTTGTTTACTTTGGAATTTTACAAATTTGTCACAATCCTCTCTTTGAGAAAAACATCTTCTAAATGTAGGTGCTCCTTGAGGTTTTCTTTTCTGTTGTTGTTGGTTTTGTTGCTTGATTTGCTGTTGGTTCTGCTTCTTATTTTCTTGGTTTGTACTCTTGTTGCTAATATTATTTGCTACATGCTTCTTGGGTTCTTCTTTGGTGTTTTTTCTTGTATGAAAACTGGTCTCATCTTTTTGAAATCTAAGACCAGATTTATCCAATGGTGATATCTGGATTTGAAGTAAACTATCTAAGGCCATGGTGCTCTTCTCCATATTTTGTTTCTTTCTCAAGGACACCAGTTCAGCTTCTAATCTTTCACAGTCATTTTCCTTTTCTTGGTATTACTTCCTCATACCTTCCTCAAATTTTTCTAATTTTTCCAATTTAATATTTAAGCTGAAAATATCTTCTTTGAGCTTGGCCTCCTTATCATCACAAATCTGCAACATTTTTTATTGATCCTTGCATGCAACTGTTAGTATAGAAATATTAGCTCTAAGACCCTTAATATCATTCTCATCTTCACTAGGCACTTAAGCATGATCAAAATCTAAATCATCAAAATTATAAATTAACATAAAATATTAATGTTTATACCTTTTGGTTCAAGATTTTCTTATTTCTTCTCATCATCAACTAAATCATTTGCACTAGTAGGATGAGACTCTTATGGTTGAGCTTCTTGTTTTTGAAGGCCCTTCTTCTTGTTATTCTTTTTGTTACTCTTTTTCTCATTCTCCATATTGTTGTCGGTAACATCTCCAAATATGGATTCTAGATTGTTCCAAATTTCTTTGGGATATTTCAAACTTACTAGCCTCTTCAAATCATCATTGTGATGATACTTGTAGATTATGAATCTAGCTTGTGCATCCTACTACAAAAATTCGTCTGCAATTGGAACCTTTCCACAACCTTCACATACTAATCTCCAAATATTAGATCCACTAGATAATAATTGAGATTTAACATTTTTGTGCCATACCTTGTAATTGCAGTAGTGAGGGAAACCATTCTGTATGTATGCATGTCTATATATATTAAATAATAAAAATAAATAAAAATAAAAAATCTACCAACAAACCCTATATCTACTCTCCAGCGGAAAAGTTTCAACTAACATCCCCGCTCCGATAACAATTGTTGGAAACCTTTGAGCACTAATGAGAGGGGTTGGGTGAATTAATAGTGTGATTTATTCATAATTTTTACCAATTTAAACTTTAACTAAATCACACACTTGTTAGTAGCTTCACATAGATCATAAGCAAGTAAATGATGAACACGTAAACATATAACCAACATGAACTAAAAGAAAACCATCAAAGCACAACCATAAAAATCATCATCACACATGAGACACAAGATTTCTAGTGGAAACCCTTCCGCAAGAAAAACCACCCTTACTACTATTGCTCTGCACTGAATCTCTATTATGTCAAGAAATCTATCTTTTATGTAGTTAGTTGACTCTGATCATCTTGGGGAATCAACCTCATATACAATAAACCAACACAAATAATCCAGGAGACTCAATTCTACTGATCAGCTAGGAAAACTCTATTCTAACACGTATCTACATACTACCATCTGCTAAAGGCCACCACGATCAATGATCCTTGCCCAAGTCCGATTAGACTATCCAACTCCGATTGGATGGAGAAATTTTTCCTTTCACTAAAGCTTCGATATCATTGTTCCACTCTCATGAATTCACTACTCCTCTGCAGCATGTGGACCTCATTTCATCTATTTTCAGCCTGGAAATAAGACACTTTGGTCAACAAGAATTCAACTCTACAATCCAAGTCTTAGCAGCAAGACACCATCAATAAATCAAATAAAATACCACCACAAACATGCTCTCAACACAGGAAAAATAGTGGCTCACATACATGCATCAAAACTATGGCCATCCAACAACATAATCTCTACTCCAATCCTCTAAACAAAAACTATGCTACAAAAAACTCAAATATGATCTAAATATTGATGCACTACTTCAACAATCTACTCCATTCATTATTATTAAAACTCATAAACTGAAGAATTTGTGCTCTCAATTGATTTTGGAGTATTCCTTCTCTATGTAGCCTTCTCCAACTCACTCTCATACTCAACCAACAAATCCTCAACTCCAAAGTGAAGTATATAAAACATGAAGGGTGAAATTGACGTTAGGGTTGGTATCAAGAGTGTGCAAATTTGACAAAATCAATCCACTATCACCACTACTTGTGTACTTAAGGTGTTCACATCATTGGAGGACCTCTTTAAACCATTCTCAACTTTATCCATTTAATTTCAATGCTTCTAGTAATTACCAAGTTCAAATACTTTAGATGTGTGCAAGGAATCCAAAGAAAAATCACTTCCAGGTTGTATACATGACTCTTGTGAAGGAAACCTGCATATGTACTCTAGTTTCCTTCATGAAGTAGCATATACATTCTAAAATCCAAGTTTCCAATTTGTTTTGGAAACCATTTGGAACAAAGTTTCAGGAGGGCATGACCATGACAAACCTCCAACACCTGTACAACCTACTCAAGCATCCTCCAACACTTGTAGATCCTCTCCAAACCCTATGTATCATATAATCAAATAAGAGCAAAATCTTTAGATCCTCAAGTAGCAATAACAATCTGTCCAAACAACTCCAACACTTGTAGCAACATCTCTAGTACCTGTAGCAACATTGCCAACACCTGCAGCAACAACATCAAGTCATCTCTAGTACTTGTAGCAGCATATCCAACACCTGCAACAACAACATCATGTCATCCAACTGCCTCCAAATTCCTCTAATCATCTCAACACAAGCCAACACAAGGAAATACCTCCATGAATACCATACTACCATCAAGTTACATCATCAAAGACTGACATCAAGGGTTAACATCAATGCCAACATAACTAAGTCAATGCCAACTCAACTAGCTGCAACCATGCTAAAAGTAAGGCATCCACACATCAACTAGGCTACATAGGGTTGACATTAATGGCAATATGAGCTAGTTGCCATCATGAGCTAGTGCCAACATCAGCTAGTTGGAACCACGCAAACCATAATGCCAACAATCAAGAGAAGTGAAAGTCAATTATCTAAGCTCTAGTCTAGAATAGAGTCAAGATGAGTTCAGTTGAGTAGTTGTAACTGTTGTAAACTAAAATCTTAGTTAACTAGTCAATTTACTAAAAATAGCCCTAGTCATGCATGCAATTCTAATTTCCTAGTGAAGTTGGAGAGAAAAGGCACATTGTAATAATTATTGTATACTAGTGAGTGTACAATTTTTACATGTAGTAGTTGAGTTAATTTCCTCACGAATTGAGCAAGTAAATAGGAGCTTTTTTATTCTTTAGGAGCAAGAATTGCGCAAGTAAATAGGAGGAAGCAGGAGGCCTATTTTGGCTAACTATTTACCATAGGAGACTTGGGAGGAGATCAATATTGCAGTGCAGAGGGAGCTTCAAGCATTGAAGTTGTCACTATAATAGATCATTGTTCTCATATGATATAATACAAACAAAGGAGGGGTTTTTCCTAATTGTGTTCCCTCGTAAAATCTCTGTTCATTGTGATTGAATGATTTCATATGTTTCTATTGTAAGTTTTCCTTCCGCAAAATTTAGTAGAAGAAATTTTTTTCTATTGATTTTAGTCTTATTTCAATAGCAACTAAAAATTTTGAGTTATGTCTACATGGTATTAGTGAAATTTAAAAGTACATAGAAACCAGGTTCCTTATCATCTCTCAAAGAAAATTCAAATAACAGATTTGTGGTGCAGGTATTTCTTCAACGCGGGAACAATGTCTTTCAATAGATTGAGGCTTGAGTATGTGATGAGCCTTAGTATTGCAACAAGAATGTTGCAAATCCCAAGGATACCAATTTTAATTATCAACTCGGGGTTCATACAAACTTAAGAGGTATCGACACTATATGTGCAGCATACAATGTGTCATTCCTTTGCTGTCATGATGTAATGGAGTGCATGTACTGAAATCAAATCCTAAACTAATTGCAGAAAATGAAATGCTCGAAATGGAAACCTTAACCTATTGTAAGAAACAAAATACAAGGAAAGAAACCTATGCTAATTGCATAAAGTAAATATAATGAAATAAATGTCAACCATAAATTTCAAAGAGCTTAGATCCATTAATAAAGTTCTTTGGATGTGGCAATCAAGAAAATCATCATTGTATTATCCAATCCATAAATCGGTCTATTAGCCCAAATCACTGAAATGTTTTGCATGGGTAAAGAGGCAAGTCCTAAGTGGTCTTTAGTCTCCCCTAATCATTTATTTTGAGCCAAGGGCTTTTGATTCAACCCTAAGGGAAAATAACTAAGCTTCTGGAGAAAATCTGGGTAAGTATATGCATGTTGGAAGGCTACTATAAGGTTTCCTGTAGTTTACTACAGAAACAACAGATTTGCTATAGGGAGTTATAATTCACCGAATAACCAAACAAATCAAATCCAAATTGGATGGGACAATTTTTTTTAATGACTAGGATGTCTTAGGTCTCCATTCCAAGTGGAATCACCCAAAAACACCTATGTTAACCCATGCTAAAGAAATAACATAAAATTACTGGTCTAAAATCTAGAAATTCGAGAACTAGTGAGCTAGTAAATCTATCAAATGCCTAGTCTAATCAAGTGAAAATGCAATGGGTTAATTTTTGTTATTAACTAGAATTTTTTTGTGATAATGAAAGTGGAATCAACTCGATTGAAATTTGTTAGAATGATCTAAAAAATAGCAGAAAATTATTGTTATTTGCCACAAAGGACTTCCAAAAATCTACATTTGGGAATAAACAAACTAATCCAAGTAACTCAATGATTAATATGACCTTCCAAAGTTTTTCCAATGATTAAATGATGTTTGTGATTCTGTAAAATAACTTACTTCAACCATTTAACCCAATCCTACAACAAGAAATCATTAATACTAAATGCAAAAATAGAAAAAAGACAAGAACAAGAGATGCATGTGAATAAGAAGTGAAAGGAAGAAAATTAAATGATACAAAAGGGCTATGAGGTCCTAGGATGGCCAAGCCCAAGGAAACTCAAAGTCCTATGGAGGAGACCAAGATTCAGAAGTTGAACATGTCACCAATATTCATTATTTCCATCAATATAATTACATCCCCGAAAAAAATGAAAGTGGAGCTGCAAAAGTATGAGTTCTCTCCACAAGAAGACTAAGAAAAAATCAACCCCTAGAGGAAAATTTGACTTGGTACTTATACAAAATGATTAGGAATCATTCCCCATGAAAGGAGGAATTTTTCCCCACCAAAATCCCTTGATTAGTGGATCTGGTTCCCAATACTAGGAATCTGCATTAAATGGCAGTGAACACATTCCTAGATTTTCTCAATCATTGGAGCTCCAAAATCTGTGCCATAATTCGAGAATATCTTGTTGTTTTATTATTTAATATTGATCCTCCTGTAGTAGGGATCATGTCCTTAGATTATCTCCTCCTCCAAATCTCCATAATCTGCCCAGTATTCCCATAATATTCCACAAAAATAAATAATATTAGGCACACATATGCAATTATCCATAAACCTTCATAATGAACATATTAAAGTTAAAAATACATTATCTAATGCAAAAATAGAGGTTTAATGTGCTGAAGGATGGTCATATGGGCCTTAATTTATGTCTAATTTAGAGGCCCATCAGTATGCATTTGAGGGAAATTCAAATTTCTATGCTTGAAATGATAGAATGGAAGTTGTGTTGGATGAAAATGGAGTATTGGAGTACACAAAAATAGGTATTCAAAAACCAATAGCATCATATGCACAATAGTTGGCTCAGTGGAAGAAAGATACTAGAAAAGGCAGGAGGATTATCCTAGAGGGAGTCAGAGACCATGTGGTTTCAAATTTTCATAGAATAAAAACTCCATTTGTAATGTGGGAAGTTATCAAAATCCTATTCAAAAGCAACAGTGATGCCACGACGCTGGCATTGAGATATAATCTCAAGAACATTCGAATGAATAAAAATGAAACTATTGTTCAATACGTATCCACATTCACTCATGTGAGAGATGAACTTGGAGGAGTTGGAGTGATTGTACCACCATTTGAACTTGTGATATTAGCACTCCTTGGCCTTCCAAAGTCCTGGCACAAATATCATGATTTAGTTAGTGGAAGAGAAATTCTCCCAGATTGGGAGAGACTTTGGTCTGACTTGGTGCTGGAAGAGATTAGAAGAAACACTAGAGATGGTGTCTCATCCAGAACTGATGAGGAAGAAATCTTTTCCTTAGCTGGTAAAGGAAAGAAAGCCAAAGGAAAGAAGGCCCAAGGCAAGGCAGAATCCATCCAAAACCATGGAAAGAAGAAAGAACTCAGTGAAATTAAATTATTTTACTACCATGAGTATGGACAGTATGCAACCAAGTGTCCACACAAGAAATCCAGTAAGAATCCTACAACAAGAGTAGGAGGAGATGCTCTCACATCACAATTTCAGTTGGATTTAACCCTCATTTCTTGCATGCAAGTATTTTTTTTTAACGAAGTCGGGTACTTTTGTATTATAAAAAACAAGAACTAAGTTCTATTACATAACTATCATGAGATTTGGCGAAGAGGATCAAAATCGGGTGCGCAGACCCACATTCCTCATTGCTGCCTATATGGGAATTGAAATTAAAGAGGGAACGGCTATATTGCCTGACAAAAGCGCCTCCTATGTAGCAAAATTTGTAGCGCATGGATTTTAGTGGAGTTTCTGAGTGACCGAGTCATCGGGAATGGGATTCTTGGCGCTCGCTTTGGTAGAGGCTGAAGCTTGGTAGCTCTGAGTGAGAGTTTTGATTTGTTCTATTGCTTCCTCGAGGTGACTGCACCTTCCCTTCAGGCTTTCTATTTCTTCCTTCCGTTTTTCAAGTTTCTTGCGCTTCGACCTGCTGTCGGATTCATAGTCGCTCTTCATCTCGTTGAAGTGTTTGACGAACCTGTTGATCATGACTATGTGTGCCTTGCACATTGTGCATTCTTTGTTGAAGAGTTGATCTATGGGCTTAATGACTCGCTGAGGCGCGCCCTGGTTACCTTGTTGGTCCTCCATGATGCTGAGATGTTTGCAGAGGTCTGTAGAGTGGGAAGAGAGGAGAACCGCGAGGAGAAGGGGATTTAAGAGGAGAGAAATACTGAGGGAGTGAAGTAGAGGGGGGAAAAGCGAATGGCGATGAAAGCTGAGAAGAGGGAGCAACCAAGAAAATACCGAGCCTCTGTAGTTGCCCAGGAACTCAATGCCAGTAATAAAAAAGAACTCAAAACTGGCGATTACCAATAACGCAGAGCGCTGCTCTGAGTTTCTCCGACTGTTGGCAGATTTCTGGAAGTGTCCCCGATTGTGGTTGTTGTGGACGAACGCTCGGCCTGATCTGGACCAGAGAGCCGGGCTGAGGGACTGCTGGGAATTTCGCTTGGAGATGAGGGCAGGGGGGAGCGCCTTGCTCACACAAACATTCACAATGAACTCACCATCACTCTCTGCGAAGACCACGAAGCCAATCTGAGACTGAAGGGGCAGAGCAAGTCTGAGAAAGCCTGAGAGGGGAGGGGGGATATAAAGGGAGGGGGAGAGGCCGTCATGATGCCA
>APFE031252252.1:95222-110047 GCA_000404065.3 Pinus taeda
TTAGATATATATGTTAAACTCCTGCAATTAGTTGTAACATGCCCAAATCTGTGATAGTTGTAACAATCTACCTTATGCACAAAAGGAACATAAGGACTTTGTTTACTTTGGAATTTTACAAATTTGTCACAATCCTCTCTTTGAGAAAAACATCTTCTAAATGTAGGTGCTCCTTGAGGTTTTCTTTTCTGTTGTTGTTGGTTTTGTTGCTTGATTTGCTGTTGGTTCTGCTTCTTATTTTCTTGGTTTGTACTCTTGTTGCTAATATTATTTGCTACATGCTTCTTGGGTTCTTCTTTGGTGTTTTTTCTTGTATGAAAACTGGTCTCATCTTTTTGAAATCTAAGACCAGATTTATCCAATGGTGATATCTGGATTTGAAGTAAACTATCTAAGGCCATGGTGCTCTTCTCCATATTTTGTTTCTTTCTCAAGGACACCAGTTCAGCTTCTAATCTTTCACAGTCATTTTCCTTTTCTTGGTATTACTTCCTCATACCTTCCTCAAATTTTTCTAATTTTTCCAATTTAATATTTAAGCTGAAAATATCTTCTTTGAGCTTGGCCTCCTTATCATCACAAATCTGCAACATTTTTTATTGATCCTTGCATGCAACTGTTAGTATAGAAATATTAGCTCTAAGACCCTTAATATCATTCTCATCTTCACTAGGCACTTAAGCATGATCAAAATCTAAATCATCAAAATTATAAATTAACATAAAATATTAATGTTTATACCTTTTGGTTCAAGATTTTCTTATTTCTTCTCATCATCAACTAAATCATTTGCACTAGTAGGATGAGACTCTTATGGTTGAGCTTCTTGTTTTTGAAGGCCCTTCTTCTTGTTATTCTTTTTGTTACTCTTTTTCTCATTCTCCATATTGTTGTCGGTAACATCTCCAAATATGGATTCTAGATTGTTCCAAATTTCTTTGGGATATTTCAAACTTACTAGCCTCTTCAAATCATCATTGTGATGATACTTGTAGATTATGAATCTAGCTTGTGCATCCTACTACAAAAATTCGTCTGCAATTGGAACCTTTCCACAACCTTCACATACTAATCTCCAAATATTAGATCCACTAGATAATAATTGAGATTTAACATTTTTGTGCCATACCTTGTAATTGCAGTAGTGAGGGAAACCATTCTGTATGTATGCATGTCTATATATATTAAATAATAAAAATAAATAAAAATAAAAAATCTACCAACAAACCCTATATCTACTCTCCAGCGGAAAAGTTTCAACTAACATCCCCGCTCCGATAACAATTGTTGGAAACCTTTGAGCACTAATGAGAGGGGGTTGTGAATTAATAGTGTGATTTATTCACAATTTTTACCAATTTAAACTTTAACTAAATCACACACTTGTTAGTAGCTTCACATAGATCATAAGCAAGTAAATGATGAATACGTAAACATATAACCAACATGAACTAAAAGAAAACCATCAAAGCACAACCATAAAAATCATCATCACGCATGAGACACAAGATTTCTAGTGGAAACCCTTTCGCGAGAAAAACCACCCTTACTACTATTGCTCTGCACTGAATCTCTATTATGTCAAGAAATATGTCTTTTACATAGTTAGTTGACTCTGATCATCTTGGGGAATCAACCTCATATACAATAGACCAACACAAATCATCCAGGAGACTCGATTCTACTGATCAGCTTGGAAAACTCTATTCCCACACGTATCTACAGACTACCATCCGCTAAAGGCCACCACGATCAACGATCCTTTCCCAACTCCGATTAAACTATCCAACTCCAATTAGATGGAGAAATTGTTCCTTTCATTGAAGCTTCGATATCACTGTTCCACTCTCATGAATTCACTGCTCCTTTGCACCATGTGGACCTCATTTCATCTATTTTCAACCTGGAACTAAGACACTTTGGTCAACAAGAATTCAACTCTACAATCCAAGTCTCAGCAGCAAGACACCATCAATAAATCAAATAAAATACCACCACAAACATGTTCTCAACACAAGAAAAATAGTTGCTCACATCCATGCATCAAAACTATGGCCATACAACAACATAATCTCTACTCCAATCCTCCAAACAAAAACTATGCTACAAAAAAACTCAAATATGATCTAAATATTGATGCACTGTTTCAACAATCTGCTCCATTCATTGTTATTAAAACTCATACACTGAAGAATTTGTGCTCTCAATTGATTTTGGAGTATTCCTTCTCTATGTAACCTTCTCAAACTCACTCTCATACTCAACCAACCAATCCTCAACTCCAAAAGTGAAGTATATAAAACATGAAGGGTGAAATTGACGTTAGCGTTGGTATCAAGAGTGCGTAAATTTGACAAAATCAGTCCACTATCACCACTAATTGTGCACTTAAGGTGTTCACATCATTGGAGGACCTATTTAAACCATTCTCAACCTTATCCATTTAATTTCAATGCTTATGAGAATTACCAAGTTCAAATACTTTAGATGTGCATGAGGAATCCAAAGAAAAATCACTTCCAGGTTGTATACATGACTCTTGTGAAGGAAACCTAGATATGTACTCTAGTTTCCTTCATGAAGTAGCATATACATTCTAAAATCCAAGTTTCCAATTTGTTTTGGAAACCATTTGGAACAAAGTTTCAGGAGGCATGACCATGACAAACCTCCAACACTTGTAGAACCTATTCAAGCATTCTCCAACACTTGTAGATCCTTTCCAAACTTTGTATCATATAATCAAACAAAAGCAACATCTCTAGATCCTCAAGCAACAATAAAAAATTGTCCAAACAACTCCAACTCTTGTAGCAACATCTCTAGTACCTGTAGCAACATCGCCAACACTTGCAACAACAACATCAAGTCATCTCTAGTACTTGTAGCAGCATCTCCAACACCTGCAGCAACAACATCAAGTCATCCAACTACCTCCAATCATCCAAATGCCTCCAAATTCCTCTAATCATCTCAACACAAGCCAACACAAGGAAATACCTCCATGAATACCATACTACCATCAAGCTACATCATCAAAGACTGACATCAAGGGTTAACATCATTGCCAACATAACCAAGTCAATGCCAACTCAACTAGCTGCAACCATGCTAAAAGTAAGGCATCCACACATCAGCTAGGCTACATAGGGTTGACATTAATGGAAATATGAGCTAGCTACCATCATGAGCCAATGCCAACATCAACTAGTTGGAACCATGCAAACCATAATGCCAACAATCAAGAGGAGTGAAAGTCAGTTATCTGAGCTCTAGTCTAGAATAGAGTCGAGATGAGTTCAGTTGATTAGTTGTAACTGTTGTAAACTCAACTCTTAGTTAACTAGTCAATTTACTAAAAATAGCCCTAGTCATGCATGCAATTCGAATTTCCTAGTGAAGTTGGAGAGAAAAGGCACATTGTAATAATTATTGTATACTAGTGAGTGTACAATTTTTACATGTAGTAGTTGAGTTAATTTCCTCATGAATCGAGCAAGGAAATAAGAGCTTTCCTATTCTTTAGGAGCAAGAATTGTGCAAGTAAATAGGAGGAAGTAGGAGGCCTATTTTGGCTAACTATTTGCTAGACCAAACTTGGGAGGAGATCAATATTGCAGTGTAGAGGGAGCTTCAAGTATTGAAGTTGTCATTATAATAGATCATTGTTCTCATATGATATAATACAAAAAAAGGAGGGGTTTTTCCTAATTGGTTTCCCTCGTAAAAACTATGTTCATTGTGATTGAATGATTTCATGTGTTTCTATTGTAAGTTTCCCTTCCGCAAAATTTAGTAGAAGAAATTTGTTTCTATTGATTTTAATCTTATTTCATGAGAAAATAAAAATTTTGAGTTATTTCTACATGGTATCAGTGAAATTGAAAAGTACATAGAAACTAGGTTCCTTATCATCTCTCAAAGAAAATTCAAATAACAGATTTGTGGTGTAGGTATTTCTTCAATGCAGGAACAATGTCTTTCAACAGATTGAGGCTTGAGTATGTGATGAGGCTTGGTATTGGAACAAGAATGTTGCCAATCCCAAGGATACTAATTTTAATTATCAATCCGAGGTTCATACAAAATTAAGAGGTATCAACACTATATGTGCAACACACAATGTGTCATTCCTTTGCTGTCATGATGTAATGGAGTGCATGTACTGAAATCAAATCCTAAACTAATTGCAAAAAATGAAATGCTCGAAATGGAAACCTTAACCTATTGCAAGAAACAAAATACAAGGAAAGAAACCTATTCTAATTTCATAAAGTAAATATAATGAACTAAATTTCAACCATAAATTTTGAAGAGTTTAGATCCATTAACAGAGTTCTTTGGATGTGGCAATCAAGAAAATCATCATTGTATTATCCAATCCATAAATCGGTCTATTAGCCCAAATCGCTGAAATGTTTTGCATGGGTAAAGAGGCAATTCCTAAGTGGTCTTTAGTCTTCCCTAATCATTTATTTAGAGCCAAGGGGTTTTGATTCAACCCTAAGGGAAAATAACTAAGCTTCTTGAGCAAATCTGGGTAAGTATATGCATGTTGGAAGGCTACTATAAGGTTTCTTGTAGTTTACTACAGGAAACAACATATTTGCTATAGGGAGTTATAATTCACCGAATGACCAACCAAATCAAATCCAAATTGGATGGGACAATTTTTTTAATGACTAGGATGTTCTAGGTCTCCATTCCAAGTGGAATCACCCAAAAACACCTATGTTAACCCATGCTAAAGAAATAACAGAAAATTACTAGTCTAAAATCTAAAAATTCAAGAACTAGTGAGATAGTAAATCTATCAAATGCCTAGCCTAATCAAGTGAAAATAAAATGGGCTAATTTTTGTTATTAACTAGAATGTTTTTGTGATATAAGGAAAGAGGAATCAACTCAATTGAAGCTCGTTAGAATGATCTAAAACATAGCAGAAAATTATTGTTATTTGCCACAAAGGACTTCCAAAAATCTAGATCTGGGAATAAACAAACTAATCCAAGTAACTCAATGATTAATATGACCTTCCAAAGTTGTTTCAATGATTAAATGATGCTTGTGATCTTGCAAAATAACTTACTTCAACCATTTAACCCAATCCTACAAGAAGAAATCATTAATACTAAATGCAAAAATAGAAAAAAGACAAGAACAAGAGATGCATGTGAATAAGAAGTGAAAGGAAGAAAATTAAATGATACAAAAGGGCTATGAGGTCCTAGGATGGCCAAGCCCAAGGAAACTCAAAGTCCTATGGAGGAGACCAAGATTCAGAAGTTGAACATGTCACCAATATTCATTATTTCCATCAATATAATTACATCCCCGAAAAAAATGAAAGTGGAGCTGCAAAAGTATGAGTTCTCTCCACAAGAAGACTAAGAAAAAATCAACCCCTAGAGGAAAATTTGACTTGGTACTTATACAAAATGATTAGGAATCATTCCCCATGAAAGGAGGAATTTTTCCCCACCAAAATCCCTTGATTAGTGGATCTGGTTCCCAATACTAGGAATCTGCATTAAATGGCAGTGAACACATTCCTAGATTTTCTCAATCATTGGAGCTCCAAAATCTGTGCCATAATTCGAGAATATCTTGTTGTTTTATTATTTAATATTGATCCTCCTGTAGTAGGGATCATGTCCTTAGATTATCTCCTCCTCCAAATCTCCATAATCTGCCCAGTATTCCCATAATATTCCACAAAAATAAATAATATTAGGCACACATATGCAATTATCCATAAACCTTCATAATGAACATATTAAAGTTAAAAATACATTATCTAATGCAAAAATAGAGGTTTAATGTGCTGAAGGATGGTCATATGGGCCTTAATTTATGTCTAATTTAGAGGCCCATCAGTATGCATTTGAGGGAAATTCAAATTTCTATGCTTGAAATGATAGAATGGAAGTTGTGTTGGATGAAAATGGAGTATTGGAGTACACAAAAATAGGTATTCAAAAACCAATAGCATCATATGCACAATAGTTGGCTCAGTGGAAGAAAGATACTAGAAAAGGCAGGAGGATTATCCTAGAGGGAGTCAGAGACCATGTGGTTTCAAATTTTCATAGAATAAAAACTCCATTTGTAATGTGGGAAGTTATCAAAATCCTATTCAAAAGCAACAGTGATGCCACGACGCTGGCATTGAGATATAATCTCAAGAACATTCGAATGAATAAAAATGAAACTATTGTTCAATACGTATCCACATTCACTCATGTGAGAGATGAACTTGGAGGAGTTGGAGTGATTGTACCACCATTTGAACTTGTGATATTAGCACTCCTTGGCCTTCCAAAGTCCTGGCACAAATATCATGATTTAGTTAGTGGAAGAGAAATTCTCCCAGATTGGGAGAGACTTTGGTCTGACTTGGTGCTGGAAGAGATTAGAAGAAACACTAGAGATGGTGTCTCATCCAGAACTGATGAGGAAGAAATCTTTTCCTTAGCTGGTAAAGGAAAGAAAGCCAAAGGAAAGAAGGCCCAAGGCAAGGCAGAATCCATCCAAAACCATGGAAAGAAGAAAGAACTCAGTGAAATTAAATTATTTTACTACCATGAGTATGGACAGTATGCAACCAAGTGTCCACACAAGAAATCCAGTAAGAATCCTACAACAAGAGTAGGAGGAGATGCTCTCACATCACAATTTCAGTTGGATTTAACCCTCATTTCTTGCATGCAAGTATTTTTTTTTAACGAAGTCGGGTACTTTTGTATTATAAAAAACAAGAACTAAGTTCTATTACATAACTATCATGAGATTTGGCGAAGAGGATCAAAATCGGGTGCGCAGACCCACATTCCTCATTGCTGCCTATATGGGAATTGAAATTAAAGAGGGAACGGCTATATTGCCTGACAAAAGCGCCTCCTATGTAGCAAAATTTGTAGCGCATGGATTTTAGTGGAGTTTCTGAGTGACCGAGTCATCGGGAATGGGATTCTTGGCGCTCGCTTTGGTAGAGGCTGAAGCTTGGTAGCTCTGAGTGAGAGTTTTGATTTGTTCTATTGCTTCCTCGAGGTGACTGCACCTTCCCTTCAGGCTTTCTATTTCTTCCTTCCGTTTTTCAAGTTTCTTGCGCTTCGACCTGCTGTCGGATTCATAGTCGCTCTTCATCTCGTTGAAGTGTTTGACGAACCTGTTGATCATGACTATGTGTGCCTTGCACATTGTGCATTCTTTGTTGAAGAGTTGATCTATGGGCTTAATGACTCGCTGAGGCGCGCCCTGGTTACCTTGTTGGTCCTCCATGATGCTGAGATGTTTGCAGAGGTCTGTAGAGTGGGAAGAGAGGAGAACCGCGAGGAGAAGGGGATTTAAGAGGAGAGAAATACTGAGGGAGTGAAGTAGAGGGGGGAAAAGCGAATGGCGATGAAAGCTGAGAAGAGGGAGCAACCAAGAAAATACCGAGCCTCTGTAGTTGCCCAGGAACTCAATGCCAGTAATAAAAAAGAACTCAAAACTGGCGATTACCAATAACGCAGAGCGCTGCTCTGAGTTTCTCCGACTGTTGGCAGATTTCTGGAAGTGTCCCCGATTGTGGTTGTTGTGGACGAACGCTCGGCCTGATCTGGACCAGAGAGCCGGGCTGAGGGACTGCTGGGAATTTCGCTTGGAGATGAGGGCAGGGGGGAGCGCCTTGCTCACACAAACATTCACAATGAACTCACCATCACTCTCTGCGAAGACCACGAAGCCAATCTGAGACTGAAGGGGCAGAGCAAGTCTGAGAAAGCCTGAGAGGGGAGGGGGGATATAAAGGGAGGGGGAGAGGCCGTCATGATGCCATAGAGGGGATTTTCCTTCAGAGACCGAGGCGAGATCGGGCTTTAGATTTAGAATGCGATCTCCAGGAGGACTGAGGTGACAGATACCTGCATAGTCAGGATAAAAATCACGAGTAAGGTGAGGGAGGATGGCACTAAGGTTGAAGGGAATGATGGGAGGCGGCAGCGTGAGGAGGGATGGAGGATCGATGTTGAGAGGACTGATGCTGAAGAGGATTTTCTGATAGATTTTAGGAGGACTGACCTGATGGCTCCAATGACGAGGAGAGATCTTGTGGGATTGCTCTATCATATGTTCTGTCATCCTCACGTACCTGGCCTTGGTTCCTTTTAATTGCTTCGTTTTCTAGAGAGTTAGCCTCTACGTTGTGTTCTCTGAGTACGTGCATGAAGGATATTTCCCCCATGTCTCTTAGATTGTCTATAATCCTTGCTCTGGTGTTGTTGAGGCCTTCCTTTATGAATTTTTTCCCCGTGTTCATAGATGAAATGATGATGGCCAAGTCCCCTAGGATGATAGCGTTCTTCAAGCCCTTTTTGGAGATAATTGTGGAACCAAGGAGCAGACTATAAGCTTCTGCTGCATTGTTTGAGACTTTCCCAAGGCCCCATTCGTATCTGCAGATAGGTACTCCATTTTGATATTTTATTATGCCTCCTGCTCCTGCTGCTCCAGGGTTGTTCTTTGATTCTCCATCAAAGAAGAGAGTAGGGTGGTTTTGTGGGCTAATCCATTGAAGAATCTCTTCTTTGGTTCCCCTGAGCTTCCAGATGGATTGTTTTTGGTGTGCTTTGCTCTTTGGCTGGGGATTTTGAGTGTGACAAATGTTAAATTTATTGTACCAATCCTTTTCCTCTTGAGTCCAATTCGCCTGATCTGGAGTAGTAATGAGGTTCGCACTTACCGCTTCTGATATGTTGGCTATTGTCTTTGCTATGATAGTGCCCGGACTAGGATGTATGTTGTTGAATACATAGTTGTTACTGGCAAGCCAGAGATTCCAGCAGAGGGTGGCAGGGATGCACTTCCAAACTCTAATGATATTGTTTTTGCCTTTTCTTTGATGGGGAAAATATTTTTTCCAAGTTTTCTGAAGGGTGTGCACCTGTTCATAGTTTCCTCGGACTTCCAGGGGACTAGCAAGATGATTCCAACAGTACTGAGCCAGAGGGCAGAGGAGAAAGGTGTGTTGTATGGATTCCTCCTCTGCTTTGCAGAAGCAGCAAATCGAGGGGCCTTGGATTCCTCTCTTCCTCAGATTTTCTGCTGTTAGAATTTTCCCTTTTAGGAGGGTCCAATTGAAGTGTTTTACTTTGGGGATGCATTCTGACTTCCAAGTAGCGGTGTGGAGGTTCCAATTGGCTGTTGGATTTCTGTTTTGAAGAGATTTGTACCCTTCTCTAACTGAGAATGTCCCTCCACATGAATCCTAGATGTGTGTATCTTATTTCTCTTTATTTACTGGTGCTTTTCCATAGAGGGATGATTTCAGGTTGTGCCAAGACTCTTTGAGATCCTGGGGTAGCTGCAGCTTTTTCCAATCACTCCATCTATTTTGGTTCCATGAAGAGATATCGTATAGAGTGGTTAATCTTCGATCTTCCATCCAATCCTGTAAAGGCCTGAGCTCTTGCAGAAGGTTCCTTGGGTTGGAATTCATTATTCTATCAGCCCATATTTTGGTATCCTTTCCATTGCCCGGGAGTTTAGAGACATTTTCTCTGAAGTGAGGCAGGACTTTCTTAATTAATCGCCACACCAGAGTGCAGGGTCTGTCTATTATGGGGTCATTGAGGATGTTGGAGTTTGGGCCGCTGAGGTATTTTCTTTTTATGGTCTCCACCCACCATGATCCCTTGCTTGAAATGATCTTCCAGATCAGTTTGAGCCACAAAGCCTGATTGGAGAGACTTGGGATTTTTATTGAGAGGCCTCCTTTTTCATAAGGGAGGGTAACTTGGCCCCAATTGACTAAGCTGAACTTCTTTGTGTCCTGCTTTCCTCCCTGCCAGAGGAAGCTTCTCATTATGAGTTCCATATGCTTGTGGATACTTGCTGGAGCCATTATTACCGCATATTGGTAGATTGGCAGCCCTAAGAGGACAGCCTTTATGAGGATAGTTTTGCCTGCTAGGTTTAGCCAGGAGACTCCCCAACTCTGAAGGAGGCTTCTCATCTTCTCTATGTGTTTTGTCCATACCTCTTCTTTTATGTGCTCCTTCGCTAGGGGTAGGCCCAAATAAGAGAAATAAGTCCAGTTTCTTTGGAGAGGGATGTCTAAAATTTGGGATATACTTTGTTGTATCTGGTATGGCACGTTCCATGTGTAAATTTTACATTTCCTGTTGTTTAATTTACCACCTGAAACCTGAAGGAAAACATCCAAAACTCTTTTGAACCTCCTCGCCATCAAGCTGGAAGCTCCCCTAATTAATAGAGTGTCGTCCGCGAATAGAGAGTGATTTATCTCCTTTATTCCTCTTTCAATGCTTATCCCCATTATCTCTCTCTTGAGGCGGAGATTTTCTAGGTGCACACTTAGAGTTTCCGCCATAATAATGTAAAAGAAGGGGGATAGTGGGCACCCTTGCCTTAGACCCCTGGAACTTTTGAAGAAATTGCTTGGGCGACCATTGATCAGCGGGGCAGTCCACGGGTTGGAGATACACCCACTTATGATGTCGACTATTTTGGAGGAAAATCCGATTTTTTTAAGGCTGCTCTTAAGAAAGAATGGTCCACTCTGTCAAAAGCGTTAGCCATATCCAACTTAATGATCATTCCACGTTCTCCTTTGATGAGACTGCTGTGAATGGCTTCCTGTATAAGAATAACATTGTCTATAATCTGCCTCTTTGGGACAAAACCACCCTGATTCTCGGAGATTATGATAGGAAGAAGATTCTTGAGCCTATTAGCGATAATTTTTGTTATGATCTTGTACGAAACATTGCACAGTGATATGGGGCGGAATCTGTCAAATGATTTGGGGTTTGCTTCCTTGGGAATCAAGGCGATGTGAGAGGATTTAGTGTTGTCCCCCAGCTTGTGCTTTCTGAATACGTTTTTCACCATTCTCACAAAGTCTTTCCTTATAGTTTCCTAATGCTGCCTGAAGAATGCAACTGAGAAGCCATCCGGCCCCGGAGCCTTGTCTTGTTGCATGCTGAAGGTAGCTTCTCTAATTTCTTCTTCTGTGGGTTCTTGTTCCAACTTGCTGTTATGTTCCTCCTTAATTTTTCTCTCCAGTACACTGAGGAATGCTGCGCTGTTGTTTTGTTGGGGATCTGCTGTAAGGAGAGCCTTGAAGTGTTCATAGGCTGCGTTTTTTATCTCTTCTTGTTCCTTTAATTCTCTCCCGTCCACTTCTATTTTATCGATTTGGTTTCTGGCTCTTCTAGTCTTGACATTGTTGTGGAAGAAAGAGGTGTTCTTGTCCCCTGCTTTCAACCATAGACAGCGGGATTTCATTCTTTGTTCCTCTTCCTCCAAACGATTTTTTCTGTATAGCTCCATATACATGCTTTTCTCCTTTTCTATGTCTTCTGCTGTATGTTGAGCTTGTTCTTTTTTCTTGTGCCATCTCTCCATTTCCAGCAGCAGATTGCTTTTCTTTTTTCTTTCGGATCTTGCCATCTCTCTCGCCCACTGCTTTATAACTGTCCTTAATTGTTTTAGTTTCGTTTCCCACACGTAGTGGGGTGAGCCTGATATTTCTTTTACCCACTGATTTTGCACAAGAGAGCGGAATTATTCATGGCTATCCCAGGACTTGTTGTATTTAAAGGGAAGGGGGCCTAAGTTTGTTTCTTTGTCCAGAGAGAGGACCACCGCTTTATGATCTGAAGCTGTTCCATGGATTATGTGGCTTCTAATTACTTGAAAATTGCTGGCCATCCCTTCCTGTATGAGAAATCTGTCCAACCTCTCTTTTATATTGTGAGAGCTTGCTCTCTTGTTGGTCCATGTATATTTACCATTCGACAAAGGGGTGTCGATCAAGTTGAAGAGCTGAATGATTGCTTCTAGCTTGTCTCTCGATGGGTCTGGGTGGAAATTACCACCATATTTTTCCTCCACCTGCCTAATTAGGTTCATGTCTCCCCCAAGAATTATTAGACTGCTCTGAATGGAGGAGGGATCTGCTTCTAAGGTATTCCAGCAGCTGATTTTATCTCTGTAGTGGTTGGGTGCGTATATGTTGTATATGAAGTAGACCTCTTGAGTGCTCTTATTCCTTAAATCTGTTCTAATCCACCAGTTGCATAGCTGTGAGTTGCTGATTTCCCACTTATTTTTATTCCATAATGTGCCTATTCCCCCTGAGGCCCCATCTGAGCCTTTTGAGGTACCTGAGTAGTTTTTGAATCTTTGTGTTTGTAAAGTGAAGTCCTGCTTGTTGGTTTTGGTCTCCTGGATTAGGAGAATGTTTGGCTGTTCCTGATTCAAAAGGTCCTTGATTGCTTTCACCTTTAGGGAAGAGCCCATTCCCCTACAATTCCAAGAGACCAAATTCATTATTTAGCGATTGTTGGGTGGAGTCCTGCTTTCTCCTTGGCCTTATCGCCATTCCCTTTTAACTTGCCTAAAAATGAGTCCATGGGTTGCTGAGCGCCGGTTGCCATCTCCTTAGCAGCTTCTTCATCTCTCAGTTCTTTGTTCGATTTTCTGCCCGCTTTTCTCTGAGGGTCTGAAGGCTGATTCACTTCTTTTGCCTTGTTGCATGCAAGTATTGTACAAGGTAGTGTATGGTACTTAAACTTGGTGCTTCATTTCATATAACAAGAAATACAGAGTTCTTCAGCGGCTTAGAGGAGAAGGACCTACAATTACACATAGAGCTTGGAGATGATAAAAGGTATAGTACCAAATGGATTGACATTGTCACCTTTAAGAGGGATTCAAGATCCCATACTCACCTAAAGAATGTAATGTATGTGCATGGTCTGAAGAAAAATATAGTTTTTATAGTTGTACTTGAATACAAAGGATATGATGTGGTGGTCAGTAAAGGGAGGCTTATCTGAAGCATGTAGCTACTTGAAAAGCAAAACAAATTGGTGTTAGATTTAAAAATTTGTACAAGCTGGAGGTTGATGCATGTGCTACATTGAGTAGAAAGGTAGAACATGTTTAGGACCGAGATGTTAGAGAGCTCTGGCATAGGTGCATGGGACACCTACACGATGGAGCTTTGGAAATAATGCAGCAGATCACGATTAGAATTCCAAAATGCACCTTTGATAAACATAATGTTTTCAAGAAATGCACTATTGGAAAATATGTTAAATCTTCCTTCCAAGGTCGAGATAGCAGAGTTGGAGTGATCTTGGAGTGATTTCACTCAAATGTGTGTGATCCATTACGCACAGTCTCAACTGTAAAGGACAGGTATTATGTGATCTTCATTGATGATTTTTCCCGCAAATGTTGGATCTATTTCATGAAGAAGAAGGATGAGGTTTATTTAAATTTTGTTGACTTTAAAGCATTAATTGAAAATTATACTAGAAAGAAAATTAAATCCCTGAGAAGTGATAATGGAGGAGAGTATGTTTCTAATGCCTTCAAAGAATTATGAGCAAACGAGGGCATTAGAAGGGAGTTAATTTCACCCCACAACTCACAGAAAAATGGGGTTGCATAGACGAGAAATAGAAGTATTGTAGGAGCTTCTAGAGAAATGTTGCATGACTAGTTATTGCCACTATCCCTATGGGCAAAAGCTTGCAATACACTTGTTTACTTGTAGAACAGGAGCCCTAAAAAAATTACTAGAATGATTACACCTGAAGAGGATTTCATTTTGCATTTTTGGATCCATAGTTTATCTTCATGTCTCCAAAGATAGCATGAAAAATTTGGAGCCCACTACACAGAGGGGGATCTTTGTGGGCTATACTAAGACACCTCATATTTACCGGGTGTACATGCCCTCACTCAAGATGACTATTATGAGGAGGGATGTTATATTTGATGAGGATAAATCCATGAGGAGTTATATAGAGCGTGATTTGGGCATACCACCAAAGGAGGATCTTCTAGTTCCAAAGTAGGAGACTTAGTCAGACCCACAAAGTTAGATATTCCTCAAAGGCAAGAGGACATTCCAAGAGGATGATGTGGAGCAACCACATGTGGAGGAGGAAAGAGAAGACCGAATGGAGGCACCCACTCACACAGATTCTTCCAGAGAAGGGAGGAAGAGGACCAATATGGTTGAAAGATTTGGGAATGAAGCTCAGGAGCAGGTTGGAGCTCCCAGAACCTTGCACAAATAAAGGTAATCAACATACATATATGTAGGATATATGGCACTCATGTCAAAATTGATTGATTTTGAGCCATCTTCTTTTGAAGAGATAGTTTCCGAGAAGGTGTGGGTAGATGTCATGTTGGAGGAGTATAACTCCATCATGAATAACAATGTTTGGGAAGTGGTTCCCAGACCTAAGAACAAGTCAGTTGTTGGGTCTAGGTGGTTATATAAGGTGAAACATGCGACTGATGGTAGTGTTGAGAAGTACAAGGCCAAATTTGTGGCCAAAGGATTATCACAGGTGGAGATGATTAATTATGAGGAGACATTTTCCCATGTGGAAATATACTCATCTATCAGGACCATACTTGCATTGACAACACAATTTGGGTTGAGGATCCACCAAATAGATGTTAAGACTACCTTCCTCAATGGAAGTGGTTGAGGAAGTGATCTAAATTGAGTAGATTGAGTGGTTCAAGAACTTTAGCAAGGAGACACATGTGTGTAGGCTCAAGAGAGCCCTATGTGGTCTCAATTAGGAACCTTATGCTTGGTACACTCACATAAATTCATGTCTCAGTGGATTGGGTTCACTAAGAGTGAAACAAATGTTGGCATTATGGCTAAAGTGTTGTCCTTGATGGCAACCTATTCAGGTGATGGATCACTATACAGGACAGTAGCAGAGCTTGTGTACATCAGGACAGTAGCAGAGATTGATGATCAGCTATCAAATATTGGAGAA
>APFE031252252.1:113190-156523 GCA_000404065.3 Pinus taeda
TTTATGGTATTGGTATGCAAAAATAATTCAAAGTATAAATAAGAAAGATTTGGTAAAAGAATTAGATAATACTGATTCACCCCCCCTCTCAGTATTATTGTCAACAACAAATTCCAATCTCTATTACATTATGGTAGATGGTTGTCTTCTCATATTATTTTTGTATGTGGATGATTTGATACTAAAAAGAGATGATAGGTTGATCTAGTCTTGCAAGGTGGACCTTGCAATAGATTTCAACATGAAGGATATGGGTTTGATGCTCTACTTCCTTGGCTTGGAGGTGTGGCAAGGAGATGCATAGCTATTTGTTGGACAGGGGAAGTACACCTCTGAAATCCTTTAGAGATTCCATATGCATAATTGCAAATCCATGAATACTCCTTTAGGTACTAACTAGAGGAAATATGATGCTTCTACAAGTGAGGCAGTAGATAGAACTATCTACAATCAATTAGTGGGGTCCTTAATGTACTTGGTGAACACAAGGCCTGATATTTGTTTTCTAGTGAACTGACTTAGTTAGTTCATGGTGGAGCCTAACCAAGCTTCATTGGAAAGCATCAAAACATATTCTAATATACCTCAAAGGCACACCATACTCTGGTTTATGGTATAGGTAGACTGATGGAGTGAAGCTCTAAGGCTTCACAAATGTAGTTTAGGTAGGTAGTCCCTCAAATAGGAAGAGAACATTGGGAGAATTCATCAGTGTTGGGTCAACAACAATTTCTTGGTACAACAAGAAACATAGATTTGTAACACTCAACTCAGCAAAGGCCGAGTATATGGCTTCTAGTAAAGCACCATGTGTTATGCAACTATCTCAAAAAATAGAAGAAGAGATAGATCAATAACTTCAAAATAAGCCTCTTCGAGTGGCCAACCTTCTTTACATTACACAAATGAACAATTCTTGGATGATTCAAATGAAGAAACCTCCTTTCTATATATAGGAGTCTAAGGGGTCACAATATAATCAGAGCCGACATAACAATAATAATTTAAGGGCATAACAATAACAATAGTGGGCTTCTAGGGGGCACAACAATAACAATATGGGGATTACATGGGCACAACAATAAAAATAAGGGGGCTACACTAATAACAATGAGAAAATACACTAGTGTTATAGGGATCTAACATGCCCCTCTCCCTCAAAAAAGTGTTGTTCTCAACACTTGAGTAGTTATGGATGCTTCTATATGAAATTATCATCCTCCCATGTGGAATATTCTGTGGGTAAGTTCTTCCACTTGATGAGATACTATGAAATTGATCGATTTTGTAGCTTTCAAGTTCTGGTTTCCATGACAGCTTTAGGTTCCAATATGATTTTTCCTTCCTCGTCATGTTCTAGAAATATTGTTTGAACTGGGAGCTTGTCACCTATAACCTTCTTTAAGCATGAAACATGGAAAACTAGGTGCACTCAGGAAGATGCAAGAAGCTCCATTTTGTATGCCATAGTACTAATCTTTTGCAACGCCTTTTTAGGACCATAATAATTTCGTGATAATTTATTATCCTTCTTAGCTTTCTTGAGGGACATTTGTTTGTATGGTTGTAGCCATAAAAATACCCAGTCGCCTACACCAAAAATTCTTTCATTGCAATGTTGATATGCCTGCTGTTTCATTCTATTCTGTGCCAAAGTGAGATTATCCTTTAAGAGTTGGAGAACTTGATATTATTCTCGATGTGATCTTCCACTGTTGAACCTTAGAATTTTCTCTTAAAGATGATGTGATGGATGGTGGATGATATCCATAAAGTGCCATAAATGGGGTCATTTTTGCTACAGTATGGAAGGACGTGTTATACCACCATTCAACAAGAGGTAACCACTTGACCCATTTTGTATGTTTATCTTTTTTTTTTCCCGTGGAAAAAGTCGTAATTTTATTCATAAGATAAAATTACATTTTGTAGATGCAAAAGCATATGCAAAGATATTGATCTGGTTTTCACAGAAACCAAAAGAATAAAAAGATGAAGTGAAAACTATTCTTTTCTCCCTTTATTTTTCACTACCTTTCGCCATCCCCCAGAGTTGGGGGTAGTGGTTACTAGGGAGAGCTGATTTTCTGTTATAGTTGTGGGAGAATCCTTTTTTGACTTAGATCCTTCAGATCCATGAGTTCTCTTGTTGTCGGATATTTCCTTTCCTGTTGTCCGTAGGTCTTGCTTTTGTAGAGGGTTTCTAGGTTCCTCTTGCTTTTGCATGTTGAGCTAGATTTTTTGTTCCTCCTTTTCTGCTTTGAATTCTATAGTGTCTACTACATCTTCTTCTTCCTCCAATGGCTCTGTGTTTTGCCATCCTTTAGGCTTCCTCTGTCACTACTTATTCCGATTGGGGATGTTTCTTGCCCGTGGACACGCGTTGAGAAGGTGGCCTGTTTGTAAACATCCTTAGCATCAGAATGCTGTGTTTTCGTAATCCAAGGATTGTGTCCACTAAGTGTTGTTAAAATTCAATATTATACTTTCAGGTAGTTCCTGGCTGAGATCTACTTCAACACATATTCTGGCGAAGGTAAATATTCCTTTTGTCAGTCTGTTGTCATCAATCTTTAGAAATTTGCCCAAGGTGTTCCCTATAGTGATTAAAACCTTATGATGCCAGAAGTGTAATGGGAGGTTATGCAACCTAACCCATACTGGTATCTTTGATACCACCATTGTATTGGTGTTGAAATCTAAAAACCATGGAGTGATGTAGAGCCCTACGCTACCCCAGAACCATGGCCCCTTATTAAGGATGTATTCCTTTTCCTATTCTGTGTTGAACCTTACTATAAACAAGCCCTTAGGGCATAAGTAGATTTCACATTTTGGTGTCCAGGTGGTATGGATCCAGTGGTGCAAATCACCTGATTTGAGCCAATAACCATTGAATCTATAGATAATAGAGTGTGAAAATAGATTTGAGTATAAATCATTTACCTTAGGCATTTCAATGGTGAGAGAAAGATTCTCCATTTTTTGTTCAACTATGTAGGGCCTGGGAAGGCAGGGGCTGTTGTTGGATTGGCTTGAGCTTTCCCCTTACCCTTCACAGCATCCTTGAAGGAGCCTGTGTTCTTTGAGTTGGTTCCAGAACAACCACCTCGCAGACGAAGGTTAATGATGATGGTTGATTCTGTGGTAATGATGTATTCTTGAAGGGTGTAGTTGTCCTGTAAACTCTACCCTATGTAGATTAGATTTTGCCCCTATTCTAGTATGCCAAAAAGGTTCTGTATTTTATTCCGTAGTTCCTAGATGTTTTTGCCCCTCCATATCCTCAAGCAGTAAATCCGCCTTCCGGTGATTTTATGAAGAGCTGTGTGAGATCCGCCTCTTTGGGGTTTGAGCCCAACTGAGATTTCCTTGGATCTATTGCCTAGATCGTCATGTTTCCAAACCCAAGATCATCACCATTCAAACGACGTTCCTCTGCAGTTTTGGCCCGAGTGTCAGGGTGTAGGGGTGTCCTGATTTTCCCCCAAATCTGGATTTTGTGCAGGCTTCTTATTCGTCTGAGGACCTGATCTAGTGGTTCAATAGCAGATCTAGGCAGCTGACTGTCTTCCATGGTCAGGATGCTCGATCTAGATCAGTGGATTGGCCCTACAAAAATGCCTTGGGCAAGTTTGGGTATACAAGGAGGATATGTAAAATACAATCTGGCCCTTACCGCAACAATGATGTCATGAAATCTATTTGATCTGGTCCCGTCAGTGCACAGGTGTCCCTTCTGCAACCCTAATGCCTTAGAGATCTGAGAACTCGGATCTGGGTTGTATTCCTTGACGGGCTCCTTAACAGATTCCATCCGGTGCTTGTTGTTGTATTCGCTGAAGGCCAACAAGGTTTGTCGAAGTTCGATAGGGTTCACAACATTGTGGAGAGCCCTGATGAGGCTGGTAGCGTGATAGATCTTTCTTTTCCAAGCGCCGAAGCGGGCATATTGGTCGTCTGATGAGAGGTCCATGCTTTGGGTGATTTGGGTGCAACCAGTTAGATGGCGACATGGGTTTCCTTGTTTCCCAGGGTCCTTGGTTAGATCTCTCAGGAGGAGTGGTGTTTTGGTTGCCGAGATCGTGCTCAGGAGGTCAGTCATGAGAGCGTTGGAATATTCTGCAGCAATGAAACCCTTTCTTGTGCCGCGTCGAGACAGTGTATCCGCCATGATCAATGGGAAAGTCAAATCTACAGCCTGTGTTATTTGTTTGTGTTTGTTTATCATATACAAAGCAATGAAGATCTCCTTCCAACCATTTGTTGATTATCTCAGTTTTCCCGTCTGATTGAGGATGATGAGATGATTTATGGGCTAATTGAATGCCCAGACAAGAAAATAATTCCATCCCAAAATATCCAGTGAAAATAGGATCTTTGTTTCTTACAATAATCTTTGGGTTTCAATGTAGCTTTTGAATTGTTTCTGTAAATGCAGTAGCAACTATACTAGCTTTAAATGGATGAGCTAATGCACAAAAGTGTGCATACTTGGTAAGTCTATCAACTACCACCATGATGAAACTCTTTCCTTTGGAATTGGTTAAACCTATGATAAAATCCATTGAAACCTCCTCCCAACGTTTACCTGGAATGGATAAAGTTTGTAACTGACTCGGGTTCTTAATTGTCTCAACTTTATTTTGTTGGCAAACCAAACATTCTGTCAAAATATTTTGAATATCATATTTAAGGCCATCCCAAAAAAAATCTTTCTTAACCCTGTGGTAAGTTTTTAAAAATCCTGAGTGCCCTCCTAAGGGAGAGGTGTGCAATTCCCGAAGAATATTTTGTTTGAGTTGGAAATTCTTACAAAGGCACAAAGCGATCTTTGTACCATAATGAATCATTATTCCAGTTGATTATATAAGATGTACTAGGATCTTGTTGTAAGTTTTGAATGAGTGCCCACACTTCTTCATCATTCTTCCATTCATCCCTTGCTTCAGTTATCCAAGCTGGTTGGATAATAGAAATGGCACAAAGAAATGCTTCCACATCCTCGTCCCTTCTTGAGAGTGCATCTACAACAACATTTTGCTTCCCTTTGTTGTAGATGATTTCAAAGTCATAACCCAACATCTTTGTGACCCATTTTTTTTTTATCTTCTGAAGATAACCTTTGTTCTAAAAAGTATTTAAGATTATCATGATATTTTTAACCTTGAAGTGCCTTTCTATTAGGTAAGGTCACCATTTCTTAATTTCATGAAGTATTTCCAACATTTCCTTCTCATAAATAGCTTTATGTAAATACTTTCCTTTTATTGGATGACTTTCAAATGAAATGGGTCTTCCATCTTGCATTAAAACAACACGATTTACATTTCTTGAGGCATCACATTCCACAATAAAGGTTTTTGTGAAGTCTAGTGTAGCTAAGAATGGTGCTTGACATGTTTCCTCTTTAAGATTCTCAAAGGCCTTAGTTGCTCTTGGAGTCCAAGAAAATGCATCTTTCTTTAGTAATTTTGTTAGAGGTGCTCCTATTCTCCAATAATTCTTAAAAAAATTGGTATAATACCCTGTCAACCTGAGAAGTCTTCGCAGTTTCTTTATGGATGTGGGTATTTTCCATTCCATAATGGCTTTAATTTTGTTAAGGTCTACCTTAACACCCTCATGAGATACTATATGACCCATATATTCCACCTATTGTACTCCAAAGAAACATTTGGAGGAATTGTTTCTCGTCCAATAGATTGAGCACCCTATCAACATGTTGAACATGATCCTTCAAAGACTTGTTGTAGATTAGTATATCATCAAAAAATACTAACAAAAATTTTCTAAGGAAGGGTTTGAAAATGGAATTCGTTAAACCTTGAAATGTAGAAGGTGCATTAGTAAAGCCAAAAAGCATGACCAAAAATTCATAATGATTCTCATGAGTTCTAAATGTTATTTTCAGAATGTCTTCATTCTTCATTCTTATTTATGATATCCTAAACGAAGATCCAACTTGGTGAAGTAAATTTCTCCATGTACTTCATCCAATAATTCATCAATGATATGAATGGGAAATTTATCTTTAATATTGAGCTTGTTGAGCTCCCTATAATCCGGAAACATGCACCATGATCCATCCTTCTTTTACACCAATACTACAGGAGAAAAGAAAGAACTTTGACTAGGTTGAGTTATACCAACCTCTATCATTTCTACAACCATATGTTCAATTTCACTCTTTTGGGAATAGGGATATCTGTAAGGCCTAATATTTGGAGAAATACTTCCTAGAATCAAATGAATATCATGATCATGATCACGAATACGTGGGAGGCCTTTTGGAGTCTCAAATACATTGGAATGATTGTCCAAGACATTTTGGAGGTTAGGAGAAATAGATGATTTCGATGTTTGAGCCTCAAGTGAACATAACTGTGCAATTACACCCCCTTGTTCTTTATTTAGAAGCTTTTTCATGCCATTAGAGTTGATTATCTTTCCTGGTTTCCCTACGATACCCCTTAATTCAACTTCCTTTCCTTCCCAAAAAAAAATTCAAGAAATTTTCTTTAAAATTAAAAGCTATCGTACCCAAAGATTGTAACCATTGGACTCCTAGTACAACATTAACACCACCCATTGGAATGGAAAGCATTGGACTATTAAATTCCAATTATCCCATGGATAGCTTGATATTATGGCACTTTCCTGAGCAATTTATGGTTCCTCCATTTTCAACGATCACTTGACACTCTGGGGTTGGATATATGAAGCAATTTAATTCCTTGGCTATCTTACAATGAATAAAATTATGGGTACTACTTGAACCTGTTAGAGTTAGTCTAGTTATCCCTCCGTCAGAGATCAAAGCTCTTTTTGCATTTCGTGTTTAGGTGTCCCATCATTTTCGATCAATTGCATTTCGTTAGGCATGCCATAACTCTGACGGAATGGTTTGTGTCACTCATTCCCCTCGTGCTTGGCACTGCTGGTTCAGGTCTATTCATAAAAACAAAGCTTCAAAGGTCATTTACAATCATGTTTTAAATTTTTAGGTCTTAGGTCTAGGGTTGAGTCAATTTTGTTTTGAAAAGTCTAAGAAGACCAGCAGGCCAGAGGGATGTATTTGAAAGATGTTCACCGCAATAATTTTCATCATTATACAGATAAAATTAGGACTTCTCTTCAAAACTCTGTTTTGAAGATAAGTCATCATCTCATTTTTGTAATAAATTTTCAAAATTTTCAGTTCTTGAATTGTCCAAGTGCAGCCTTGGTCTCCTTTTCCAGATCATATCACAGCCATCCCTGCAAAAAATTAACAAAGATAGTCCAAACCTCAAAAAATTATAAAAAAACCAAAAAAGCAGTGTCTATTTAAAGACTAAAAGTGAAAAGTGCCAAACCTTACAAAGTGGGTTTTTGAATCAATATAATTCAAATGAGATATTTTGTTTGCTTAGAAATAGGGACAACAAGTTCATTTGCACCCAAATTCCCAAAGCAACATCGTGCCTAAGCATTTGAAGGCCAAAACCGTGAATTGCATGCTGGTGGACAGTGTTGGAGGGTGCGCTACGCACTGGGCAGTGCGCTACGCATTGGGCGAGCGCGACCTTTGTAAAAATACACAGGCGCTACGCATCAAGCTGTGCGCTACGCACTGGGATAGCACGCTACACACTTAGTCCATCACACAATTTGTTTATATTTATGCGCCCAGATCATGTCTAATCTTCTCCAAAGCTGCAAGTAGGTGTTCGATAACTGATTCAATCAATTTGATATTGTTTATAATGTGTTTGAAGAGAGGAGGTGATGTGTTGGGTGTAAGAAATCGAATGAAACCATAGGCCCCTATCAAAATATTTTTTAAGGGTATTAAAGGACATATGGGAAATTGGTGAAGATTTTTCTGCCTTTCCTTGGTGAAACATAGCTCCATTCCCATTTGAAAGCTTTGAGCCAACAACACTTCATACCCTTGTCCATTTGTCAAACTTTCCTTGTGACTATTTCATGCCCAAATACACCAAACAGAATGTCCATTATGGCATAAGTCTTATAATGTTTCGGTTGGATTTTTGAGTATGTATTGAAATTGTGATTTCACCACACCTACAACATACATATTGCAGACCTCCTATCATAGTTATTGTGTTTTCAAAGCCATGTCAGACACAGAGTCAGTGTATGAGCAGGAAAATGACAATGATTCCACAACAGAGGGAAATGTGCCACAAAGGCCTCACAGAGGTGGTAAACATCTTAGAGAAGAGCCCACTTCTATGGTACAATTGTAGGCTTGCCCACTTGCCATGGATTGTTTTCGCCATCAGTCATGCTATCATTTTTGTGACCTAATTTCACAATTTCAGCATCATCGTGAATTAGCTCGCTTGTTTGTTCTCCATTTACATGATGGCCACGTAAACCTCGCTGGAGTAAATTTCATTTTGTCACCAGAAACTATTGCAGAGGCCATTAGGATACCAAATATTGGGGAGCAATGGAATAAGCGTCAGCAGCTAGAGAAATCATATTATGAGCCATATATTAAACCTGGGTATATGAGGCACTTGAGCAGAGGTTTTCCTTTCCACTACCTGAATGATCGGTTTGCACCTTTGATGAAACTCATCATTCGGTATTTCAGTTGTGAGGGAAGATTCTCGCATATTTATGCGTACCATGTCCATTTGTTGATGCATTTTACAAGGGTACGTCTGATGAACATTCCATACTTTATGTTTCGCAACATAGAGAGGATGGTGCCTTTAGTACAAAGGAAGAGCCCAACACATCAGCATAGGAGCATAAATCATTATGCATTGATCAAAATTGTAGTGGTACATCAGTTGGCACAGCAGGGCATTACGTGGGAGGATTTTATTTATCGCGATTTTTTCACAGCACCTCAACCACCCCTAGAAATGCCACCCCCAGAAATAGTTCATGATGAGGGAGAGCCTTTACAGTAGTTTGACATGCCCAAGGTCTAGCATATAAATGCTCCAGTGTATATGACATATCAGCGAGGCCACATGGCTTTATTTGCATCTGCACGACGAGTACTATCTCCACCCGGGGTGGAAGGGGTCTCGTTGACTTCATCAGCACAGCGAGTATTATATCCACGTCATGTGGAAGGGGTCTCGCCTTCTTCTTCAACATAGGTATAGATCCAGGATAGGGGCAAGAGGCCCATGTTTGATGAGGGTCCTTCAGGAGGCCAGGACACGAATATCATTGATGTTGATGCTAGCTCTCCTAGCTCGGAGCTAAAGGAGATCATCCGAGAGCAAAGGGCTGAGAATGAGTCGCTGCAAAAGAAATTGCAGATGGCTAAGTGGGTGATCAACTACTTGGAGCAGCGCAACAAACAGTTGGAAGATGAGCATACACTTTATGAGCTGCGGAAAATCCAGGAAGACTGAGAATTGACTCGAAAGAGACCCGGTGATTTGACACCTATTGATCGAGAATGACAAGGACATGCTTCGTCATATGAAAACTCACTATTAGGCTCGCATACATGTTTGCAAAGCGAAAATGAAGATCCTAAAGAAGCATCTGAGCAAAGCGCTAAAACAATGGAAAAAGCCCGATCCACTCCAAATTTTGGCCAAGGCTTCATTGGAGGGGAACAACGCATGATAAAGGGTCTTCACTCTGAATTTGAGCAAATTCGGAGAAAATTTGGTCACTTTGAAATTTTTGGCTTGCAAAACAATTTTTCTGGCTCAACGCGTAGCGCGCAGCGCGCAACCCATAAGATTGGGAGGTCCAAATCACAAATGGCTTGTATTTTTGGATTTTTCATGATGAATTATACATTCTCAGCTATTTCCAAAGCATTTCATCAAGTTCTGGGTGACCAAAAGGCTCAAAAACATCATGAAAATCACCTTTCTCCCACCTTTTCCAACAGTAGGAAGTACCTCTGGGAGAATACAGTTTTGAGGGGTCAAATGAGCTTCAAATTGAAACATTCCACTTGGGTTGGAAAGTAGACATCCATGGATTTCCAATGAGCTATCATGACCTCAATTTGGATGTCGGGAAGTGCCCCAAAAACAGGCTGAAATGTGTGCTATGCATAGGGATCAGGGGCGCTACGCATACAGTTTTTGGTCCAGTTTTTGTTCTTTAGCTCAGGAAATGAAGCCAGTTTGACCAGTTTTGACTTGTGATGTGATTTTTCATTCCTCTTGATGTAATAATGAAACATTATGTTATTTTAGACTCACTTTTACCTATTCTAGATGATTCATTCACAAAATAGCAAAAATTTAATGAATGAATTGGTTTCCTAGCTTATAGAGGCAAGTTGTTTTGACTGCCTAGATTGTAGTGCTTAGTTTAGAATTGGTTGAAACAGCTCCTAGGATGATGAGCTCGACCCCTAGAGGCAAGGGAATGTGTTAGCTTGCCTATATTATGTATTTTCTTAGCCATTTTCAGGGTTGGACTCTTGGGAATAGCTTGACACTATATTGTACATATCTTATCTGCATTTTTGGCAAAGGAAAGACCAGGGTTTTGCAGCACTATTTGGGATCCATGTGGCTTTATGTGTTGATGTTGTGTTTCTCTCAGTACTTGTAAGTTGTGTATGTGCATCATTATCTCTATTGAATCTTCTGTTATTAAACAAATGAAGTGTTAAGGTAGAATCCATGAAATTGTTATGCTCTGCCTTTAAATTTGTTTAATCTTCTATGTTTTCTTCAGTTTAAGGAGAATCCTTGAGACCCCTTGCTCTCCTTAGCCCCTCACTAGTCTGATCTATCCATCTCACCAGCTTTAAGGCATCAAAACAATCGCCTATCTTGCCCCAAGTGGACCTTTGCAAAAACTGTGCCTCATCCCTGCACCCAAAATTGCCTTTCCCTTGATTTCAACAAAATCATTAAAAATAAATTCTAAACTCTTTGTACTTCATACCTAGCCTAAAAGCAGTCATCAATTCGGTCATCTCGAGCCTCTTTGATTATCTTTTTCCAAGTTTGACCCGGAGAGAGCCCTCTCCTGTCCTCGTAGGGCTAGCTACGAGGCTGAGCGTGGTTTGATGTGGCCTTGAGTCTCACCTTATTTCAGCCTAAGGTAGATTTGAGCACTAACACCCATCATCATGTCTAATCATAAAAAAATATGATCATCTATCTAGTTGGCTCAAGATGAGAAGCTAGAAAATAGACAACGACATTGGCCGCACGTCGAAAGAGTCGCAGCCAGTCCCGTGGTACTCCTACTACACGACACTGCATCTCCTCAAGTAAGTCCTATATCTCTATCATGGGTACTTGGTGAGTTAGTCTCACCAAGTTCCTCTAAACTGCATGGAGAACTCTCTCCATCTTAGCTGCAGCCCCTTTGGCATCTCTTCCATGACGCCTATGTCGGGGAAATCTATCTGGTCTCACTAGCCCCACATCTAAAATATAATCATATCTTTTGTAATTGTCTTGCCTCATAAAAATATTTTTAAGCTCATTTATATTAAAAATCCAAAAAACCTTAAGAAATTTAAAAAATAAAAAATTGTTACCTATGGTGCCCCATGTTGCAGCTGGTGGTAATACTAAATCTGGATCTCCCCGGAAATCCATTCTGACATAAGGGTAGTCATCAAATGCGATGACATGTTGATCCCACCATGCGAAAAACTCATCATCAAAAGTCATCCTGGGGACATCACCACGCCCTAGGCGTTTCATCAGATCAACCCATTTGCCCATCTATGGATCCCTAGGGCTACTGATGGTCGATAATACCTTGGGTCGAAACCCAGGTACTTTTTGAAAGAAGAACGAGCATAAGATTGTGTCGTATTCGAAATTCTTTATCTGATCCTTCTGAATAGAAGTGAGTTGGCTCTTCATGTTGGTCAGTAGAGGTGTACACCAATCAAACACAGTAGTGAGGCATTCCACTGCTAGGCTCATGGATAGACGTGAGGCCTAATGTAAAGCAGTGGAACCGTTTACCCTGGCAATGGTAAATAGTAGGATTTTCAAGGATAAGCTCTCTATGTGTTTGATTTGAATCTGAATTCCAATATTTTCAAGATGACCAGGGCAGTATATGTGGATGTAGTCTTCTACACTGAGACTACCTCTCATCCTGCCAGTAGAATGTACTATCTCTCCCCTTCGAGAAAGACTAGCAATGAAATAAATATCTTCTATTTCGATCCTTAGGGGCATCTGATCAATCATGAATGCATCATACTCTGAACTCCAGTAATGAATCAGAAACTCAAGCAATCGTGTATTTGCCTTCATATTTGGAATTTTAAAGAATTTTAGCAAGCCACAACCTCTCAAAGCATCTAAGGCATTTTGATCCTCCATTACTTGGATATGAATGGCACTATGCCACCTTTCTCGCTAGGTGATTGTCATCCTACCAGAAAAAGATGTTTCAAATCATTATATTTATGTTTTAAATTTTTTACTCGTGCACACACAGCTTCCCTTTTTACACAATCACTTATAGTGTCCTCGTATATGCGGGTTACATGTATTAACCCGCGTGTATGCAAAGTTGAAATTTTTAACATATTTTACTATGGTCAAATTGTGAAAAAAAAAAATCTAAACAGTATCACAAATGATTAAAAGCATGATAAAAGGGTTACGTGGAAGTTTTGGAGTGATTTGAATGGTTGGATTTGATGGAGGAATTTTGTTTTAGTTTGTCTCCACAGCTTGCTCAAAACATAAATGACAAAAATGTGAGTCCACAATTTCTTATATGGGTTGCAAAATGAAAATTATTTTTTTCAAAAGAGTATTTTTATATTATGGACTTTTTGAACTTTTTGCTTGGAGTGTCGGGAATGGGTTGTCTTTACAGGAAACTTTGGAGACTTCTTCGAGAAAGCGTTTTGGCCCCATGATCGCAGACCCGACATGGCAAGTATTGTTTTCTCACTGGCATATAGGTTAGGGAATACCACTTTCAGCTGCATTTTGCATACTAGCCTCCATATTGTGATATGTTTGCCATAGGGTCGACCCCATCGTGTCTTGGTTCATAAAACATTTTCACTCGCCGACTTTAAAATCATGACACAATGGTAGAGGCAACCTTTTCATGGGCATCTTAGTTAGATCCTTCCTGACATTTGTTGCCCATGCTGCTATATTGAGTAGGCCTGGGAGTCCTCTTTAGTCCCACCATGACTTGTGCGTTGAAGACTCATTCTCATTATTCTGCACTGTTTTCTGGCCTTGTACCCTAGAGGCTCCTTTGTGTTGAGTTGTACTGTTGCATTGCATATTGACTATGTGCACCTTTTAGCCTTGAGCCGGCTTCACTTGGACTCATGTTTAAGCCACTTTTCGACCATGTCTTCTACAAAATCAACTTTGCAATCACTTAACCTTTGCGACTTGACGCACCCTTTTACCTATGGAAAGAACATTCCTTTGAGTGTCCTTGACCAATTTCGCCACCTTGCATTGAAAATAGGAAAGTTCCCCTCCCACGAACTAAAGCATCTGTTTTTTCAACACTTGTTATTTCCACTGCACTATAGCATTCTTTTATTCCTTTTCAAGCTTCATATAAAATAAAAAGACAAAAAAATCATATATTCCAAAAGGAGCGGGAATGGGACACTATTTCCAGATTTGATGGTAGCTACAGTCAGTTGTGTCACCCTTGAACAAATCACTCAAAAGTAAGTCTTTTCCTCCATTGGGATGGGCTTTAGTTTGACTTAAGAGAGCCTTAACATTGTTATTGAGTCTGTACTCCTTCGATTGGTTACCTCTGCATAAAATTCCGTGAACTTTTCTCCACATGAATAAACTTTTTAATTCTCATCATATTGAGATCCATGCCATGGGTGTTGCCATCAAGTACAACACTTTAGCCATAATGCCAACATTCCAGTCATATGGATATTTTTCTTATGTCTCTTGCATGACGAACTTATACAAAGTTATCATATGCTGCCATGTAGTCAAAATTGAGTCGTGCTTTTTTTCAAGGGAAGTAAACCTGATTCGGCCTCTCTGCAGTGTCTCTTGACCTATTTTTTAGTCGGCCATCCCTACATGTCAAGGTCATGTTCGTTATCAAATCAGCTATATTGGTCCTTTGCTTGTGTCAGTTTGAGAAGGTCTCCATTGACTTCTTGTTGGTGGATCTTGTTCTTATCGACTACGACTTTCTCTAAGGGCAGATCTAGAGCCACACCCTAGCCCTATTTTCATTATTGATAGGTCACCTTGTGCTCAACATCAATCAGTATCATGGGTCTTTGACTGAGTGGTTTCCCTTGTGTTCGACATCAACATTCATTATCACACATTGGGATTCGTGTAGTGCCTTGGTTTCCATTTGACCCTATTGATGGATTCCTCGCCTCTATGTCATCTTTCATTATTAGTTGGTTCAGAGGGTTTCTATCATGTGCTAGCCACATCTTGTGTATGCTGGAAATGTTCTTTGGTTGGGTTACTACGTCTTTGTTCGTCTGATTCCTTCCACATTATTGGCCTAGGGTTACACTCGTGCTAGATTGATGAAGGATGCCTTAATGCCTTCCTTCTAATGGATCTTTTCCCATCGACTTCAACTCATGGCTCTAGGAAAGATATCTAGAGTCCATTTAGCAGTACCTTAGGGTTTTCAATCATTAGTGGTAGGTTCATTCACTATCGATAGTGGGAAAACATCATTGTCTCATGATTGATAGATTCTTCCAAGTGTTCGACTATAGCTCATTTGTTCACACTTGTTAGATTATACTAGGTACCTTAACTCTCATCATCATTATTGGTGAGTAGCCTCGCATTTGTTAACGGTATACGTCAATGACCGGTAATAAAACGATTTCTCACGTGGTCGACTTCAGATCATTTATTCCCATTGTGTAGAAATGTACCACGGCAGTCGGTGAAGACCTCAGGTTTGCATCAACATGTCTTGGTTCACTTGTCAATTGCTTATGTTTCTACTAGTTGACACCATCCACCTTATATATTGTAGTTCATTATAGTGATATATTATATGTTGGCACCTAAGTTGTAGTGTAGTATCATTTATACAATCATGTTCACTTGGTACTATTTGGATCAGTTTCTTTACTTCAGTGATCAACTTCATACTTCAGTATCATTGATCAGCTCTTTATATGTGATATTTTGAAATGTACTTTCTTGGTTATGATCAGATGATCCATTATGTATTTATAGTTCTTTTATACTTGTATGCATATTGGATCCACTTTTTTAATTGACATGTGGACATGCTTTACTATTTCTAAGCATGGGTATGCCCACCTCAGACAACAGTTTCCTTCTGATCTCTTTTGCTGGCTTGGCAGGCTGAGTTCTGGTGAACTCCTCCTCAGTCTCGGCATAATTCCTTCTATACACTTAATACATTTTGGCCATCATGTACCCCTTCTAACCTCATATATTTGGGGGCATCTGTTATAGCACCCGTTACCACTCTTGGTAGATCTGGTGCTCTGATTATGGCCTAGGGCAACCCTTCCTTCCAAACTTGGTCCAAAATTTAAAAAACAGTGTTTTATTCCCTATACGCTACTTTTCCCTGTGATAAAAGCATGTACACGTGGGTCAACATATACCCAACCCGCGTACATATGTTAAAAAAAAAAAAAAAAAAAATCCTTAATTTTGGGTGGAGTTCACGGGTTTTACCTATTACTGACCTCCTATTGCCTGTGGCCCAACTGTTTCCCAACTGAAAAAAAAAAAAATAATTTGGAGAAGTATAAATAAACCTCCATGGGAAGGCCTTAAGGGAGAAGATATGAGATATTGATAATATAGTGAGATTATCCTTGCTCAAGTCTGATGAAATCCCTGTGCCTCCTGCACTCCCCAAAGCTTCAGGAAACCCTTGTTGCTTTGTTGGATATATCTTTCATCTTTCTTGAGATATCCTTGTATTGGTGATGGATGAAGATTGATGAGGTCAGGAAAGGACAAATCTGGAGGACAGTTCCACTTGGAGCTAGAGAAGGACTCAGGTCGTATTTCTCCACTTTACTTGTAGCTAACTTTAATAAAGGAATGTAGTTTTGTTTCTGATATTAAATGTGTTTAGGCATATATTTATATTGTAATTAGTTTATGAATCTTACATTCATGCGTAAATTTTTCATTCATTAATATGATTTAAAGTTATTATCATGAACATGCTTTATGTTTCTACTACTGTATATGTTTCATTCGATTAATTTTCAGGTTTCGAAGAGATCAAGAGAAGCTGAGGGTTTGCACCCTGCAGGACCTACTCAAACATAGGACTTCCGGGTAAGGACACTCTTACACAGTTCAATAGAATAAGCATTTAGGTTGATTTCCTGAGCATTTCTTATTGTGGTTTGCCCTCCGCTCTATTGGGTTTCTCAACCCAATACCCTAGGGCGTTCTCACCCGCAACAAGCAACATTCTGAACTTTTCACGTTCCAATGCCTTTGTAAATATGTGTTATGAAACCGGCTCACAAAAAGATAGAAAAGATATATCAACACCTTAGAAATAAGCCTCTTTGAGGGGGAAACCTCCTTTACATTACACAAATGAACAATTCTTCGATGTTACAAATGATAAGACCTCCTTTCTATATATAGGAGTCTACGAGGTCATAATACAATCAGAGTCAACATAACAATAATAATGTAAGGGAACAATAATAACAATAGTGGGCTTCTATGGGGCACAATAATAACAATATGGGGACTACATGGGCACAAAAATATAATAAGGGGGTTGTACTAATAACAATAAGGGGTTACACTAGTAGTAAAGGGACCTAACATGCCCCTCTCCTTCAAACGTGTTGTCCTCAACACTTGAGTAGTTATTGACGCTTCTGTATAAAATTCTTATCCTGCCATGTGGAATATTTAGCGGGTAAGTTCTTCCACTTGATGAGATACTCTGAAATTGATCGATTTCGTAGCTTTTCGAGTTCTTGTTTGTGTGACTTCTCCAGGCTCCAATATGATTTTTTATTCCTCGTCGAGTTCTAGCAATATTGTTTGAACTAGGATCTTCTGCAACTTTTGAATGAGTGGCCACACTTCTTCATCCTTCTGACATTCATCCCTTGCTTCATTTATCCAATCTCGTTGGATAATAGAAATAGCACAAAACATTGCTTCCACGTCCTCATCCTTTCTAGAGAGTGCATCTGTAACAACATTTTTCTTCCTTTTTTTGTAGATGATTTGAAAGTCATAACCCAACATATTTTTCACCCATTTTTTCTGTTCTTCTAAAGATAATATTTGTTCTAAAAAGTATTTAAGACTATCATGATCCATTTTTACCTTAAAGTGTCTTCCCAATAGGAAAGGTTGACATTTCTTATGTGCATGTGGTATTTCCAACATTTCCTTCTCATAAATAGCTTGCTTGAGATGTAGCCGTAAAAATACCCAATCAACTACATCAAAACTTTTTTCACTGTGATGTTGATCTACCTATTGTTTCATTTGATTCTGCACCAAAGTAGCATTATCCTTTAAAAGTTGCAGAACTAGTTCTTGATGCTCAATGTGATCTTTCCCTACTTGAATCTTTTTCTTCTTGATATGTCCTTCTATCTTGAGAGTTTGAGTTGTGGTAATTTCTTCCAATGCATTACAAGATATGGTCAGATTCATTTCTTGATGCTTGATGTGATCTTTCACTTCTTGAACATTTTTCTTCTTGATATGTCCTTCTATCTTGATAATTTGAGGAGTGGTAATTTTGGCCAATGAATTACAAGATATGGTTGGATTCATTTCTTCTTTCTCGATGTGATCTTTCACTTCTTGAACCTTTTTCTTCTTGATATGTCCTTCTATCTTGAGAGTTTGAGGAGTGGTAATTCTTTCCAATGATTTACAAGATATAGTTGGATTCATTTCTTTTTTGTCTGGAATTGGTTCCTGGTGTATATCCTCTTCTTCTTATGTTTCTTGATCCTTTTATTCCTCCTCTTCACAATCAATGTAA
Source organism: Pinus taeda (assembly GCA_000404065.3). Taxonomy (NCBI): domain Eukaryota; kingdom Viridiplantae; phylum Streptophyta; class Pinopsida; order Pinales; family Pinaceae; genus Pinus; species Pinus taeda. Next base: position 131,143 of record APFE031252252.1, read on the forward strand.
AATAATTTCTTCTCAGCACACTTATGAACTTTAATGTATTTTTTATCACAATTGTAACAAAGTCATTTTGCTCTTTTTTCTTCCAATTGTTTTGGTGTCAACCTTGTAGGTTGTGGAAGTCTAGGAGAAACAACACTTTCATCTTTATAGTTGTGAGGGGTATAATTCCTTGTTGCCATAATTTCGCTTTCAATTTTTCTTTCCCACCTGAATGCCTTCTCCAATGAATCAGGTTCCCAAAGAAGGACCTCATGTTGAATGTTGTCCTTTAAAGTCCCTATGAACACATCAATCCTTTGCTTCTCTGGAATATTATTTACCCTTATATTCAATTTTTGGAAGTCCTCAATGTGCTCTACCATTTAACCCTTTTGTTTGAGATTTATCAATTAGCTAAAGAAGGTGTTACTCTTTGTATCCTCATAATGTGATATCATTTCTTTCGTCAAAATTGACCAAGTAACAAGTGCTTTACGAGAACAAAGCCCTTTATACCATAAAAATTGATTTGGTTCTAAATGTAAAGATGCAATATGTACCTTTTGTAACAGTTGAACCTCATGTAGATCAAAATATTGCTCCATCTATAATATTCAATTTACTGGATCCTTGCCATCAAACTTCCTCATATCGTCTTTCTTGATTTTAGGAACTTGATCTTGAAATGACTGTAACTCAATAATTTCAAATATCCAATTTCTAAAATTGTGTCCTGTAGTAGCCCATTGAGTTCTCTTTCTAACCCCGCAACTCTAATTAGAATTTGATTCTCCAAGAAATATTTATGCCCAATCTCCTCAAATGACCTGATTATATAATGTTTCAGTAGATCGAACTTGTATGACGTGCCACGTCTCACTATTTCGACTTTAGGTTCTTAAAATTATACCCAAACAAAATATAATATGTCCTCTTTCTGTAACTTCTTACTAAATTTCAATCTGATGCCCATAGAGAATGTTATGATGCTTTTCCCAAGGTCATCTGTTTACGATGTAATTCGGGAGTTTGCACAAACCCTAAATTCTTCAAATGATATATCTGAACATATAGCGAGCCAAGATCTAGAATTTAGACCCGAGATTTAGACCAATCTTCTCAAATGGGTTTTTTTTTTAGTTTCTGAAACTTCGTAGAGAAAATAGTATAGCGAAAATTCCACAATGACCTGGTTTAGATGAAATTTTGGAGCTTGCAAAAACTCCAACTTCTTCATATCATATGTCCTAAAATATAGTGATACAAGATCTGAAATTCGGACCTGAGGTTCAGCGATATTTCTTCTCAAATGGTTTTTTTTTTAGCTTCTGAAATGTCGCAGAACAATAGTTATAGTGAAAATGACACGATGATCTATTTGGAGCAGTGAAACCCTAGAATCCAGAGCTCTGATACCAAATGTTATGAAACCACCTCACAAAAATATAGAAAATATATATCAACGCCTTAGAAATAAGCCACTTCCAGGGGGAAACCTCCTTTAAATTACACAAATGAACAATTCTTCGATGTTACAAATGACAAGACCTCCTTTCTATATATAGGAGTCTAAGGGGTCATAATACCATCAGAATCGACATAACAATAATAATGTAAGGGCACAATAATAATAATAGTGGGCTTCTATGGGGCACAATAATAACAATATGGGGACTACATGGGCACAACAATATAATAAGGGGTTTGTACTAATAAGAATAAGGGGTTACACTAGTAGTATAGGGACCTAACAATATGTTTGTATTCTACTCTTAAGTAGGACAATGTGTCAAACGAATAACCTTGGCCTATACATAATGTTGAATCAAATGATATTTTTTGTTAATATGCTTTCTTTGGTCCTGAAACTTGGGATTCTTGGCCAACTGAATTGCAGAAGATTTTTCAATAAGTAGTGGAGTTGAAGCCTTTTGTTTCTCCCACAAATCTTCAAGTATTTTGTGAGGTCAAATGATTTCTTTTGTAGCTTAAGTTGCTACAACATATTTGGCTTTAGAGGTAGAATCAGTAGGAACATATTGCTTGCGTGATATCCAACTGATGGTTGTTGATCCAAGATTCATCAAATAACTATATGTAGAGACTTCATTCTCCTTATCTCCATCAAAATCAAAATATGAATAGTCGATGAGATGGAAATATGCAAATTTGGAATATTTGATGCCATATATTCGAGTGTCTTTCAAATACTTGACCACTTGCTTTGCTGCATTCCAATGACCTTCACATGGCTAATACATGAACCTAGAAAGTATCCCTACAACAAAAGTTATGTCAGGTCGAGTAGTAGTTAGAAAATTCAAACTTCCAACAAGTTGCCTCTACTTTGTTGGATCGTCAAACGTACTTCCTTCAGTGGAAGTAAGCTTCAAATTTTGCTCCATTGGAGTAGTGACAGGATTACAATCTGGCATCCCAAATTTTTCTAATAGCTATCCAATATATTTCTTTTGATAAATAAAAATATATTTTGTTTTTTATCAACTTCAATTCCTAAATAATAATGCAATAAACCCAAATCTATCATGTGAAAAAATTTCAATAATTCTCTTTCAACGGACGCTATATAGTCATCATTGTTTCCTGTGATCATCAAATCATATACATACACAACCAAATATACAACTGACTTCCAATCTTCTTAACAAAAAGAGTTGGATCATCCTGATCAAATAAATTTGAATTCAACTTGAGAAGGTGTTCAGTTAATTTTTCATACCATGAACGAGATGCTTGTTTCAGTTCATACAAAGGCTTAACTAACTTACATACATTTTTCTCTTTACCTTTTACAACAAAACCTTCGGGCTGAAACATATAAGAATCCTCCTTCAAATCTTCATTCAAAAAGGTTGTTTTAACATCCATATGATGTATCTTCCATCTATTCTGAGCTACAAAAGAAAACAAAGTTCTAATCATGCCCCATTTTCTTGTAGGAGAAAATGTCTTTGTGTAGTCAACACATTCCTTCTACGTGTAGCCTTTTGCTACAAGCCTTGCCTTATATTTATCAAGTGAACCATCTGCTTTATATTTGATCTTATAAACCCATTTGCAACCAATGGGTTTGACACCTACAGGATGATCGACTAACCTCTAACTTCCATTCTTAATAAGTGCATCATATTCCTCTTTCATTGCATCCTTCCATTCATCATAATTAGTAACTTCTTCAAAATAACTGGGTTTACTAATTGTAGGATAATTAAATTCACAGTCATGAGAAATGTTACCTGAATCACCTTTAGAAGAAATTCATGTTTCAAAATCATCATACTTTCTTGGAACTTTTCGAGCATGTGTGGATCTTCATAAAGGTTGTTGAAGTGGTTGTGATGGTTTCTCATCCTAAAGTATATGTTCTTCAAGAACACTTTCTAAACCTGCAAAAACAACACTATCCTCCAAAATTTTTTCAACAATAAAATCCTCATTGTTATCATGAGTCAACAATAGAAAAACCACACACTAGTCCGGAATGGGAACCCCGCCTTCAGTATGTGGAACATCATTACCAGATTCAAAATAGAACTTTTTAGATGAAAATTTCTCCAAATGAGTGAGTTGCCTATCAAAAGTGAAATTATCTTTATCTGATTCAAGAAAAATAACATCTCTGGAAAGAATGAACTTCTTATTTTCTTCATCATATAGCCTGTATACTTTGGAAGTATTAGAACAACCCAAAAATATACATTTTCTACTTCTTTCTCCTAATTTATTTCATTGTTCCTTAGGAATCAAAGCGTAGCATTTTGATCCAAAAATATGAAATGTTGAATAGTTGGGAGTCTATCATACCAAATTTCATAAGGAGTTTTGTTGTTAATTACAGAAGAAGGACAACAATTTCTAATATAAGATGCACAAAGAATTGATTCTCCACAAAACATTAACTTCACATTCTTAAAAAACATCATAGATCTAATCATATTAAGAAAATTTATATTCATACATTCTACAACACCATTCTGTTGTGGATTATAAGGTATAGTAGTTTGACGTTTGATTCCATTGTCCTTCAGATATTTTTCAAAGGCATGAGAAGATTATTTGCCACCGTTATCAATTCTGAGAATGTCTATATTCTGTTGAATTTCATTTTTAATCATCAAATGAAACGTTTTAAGAACTTCAAACACTTGTGACTTATCGTTCAAGAAATTCACCCAACACATTCTCGAGTAATCATCTGTTAGGTTCCTATAATACTAGTGATTCCCCCATTACTATTGTCATTGTAGCCCTTATTTTTATTGTTGTGTCCCTATTGTCGCCATATTGTTATTATTGTGTCCCATAGAAACCCACTATTATTTTTGTAGTGCCCTTATATTATTATTGTTATGTCATATTTGATTATATTGTGACCCCTTAGACTCCTATATATAGAAAGGAAGTTTTGTCATTTGTATCATCAAAGAATTACTCGTTTGTGTAATGTAAAGTAGGTTTCCCCCTTGAAGAGGCTGATTTTCAAGTCATTGATCTATCTTTTCTTCTATTTTGTGAGCTAGTTACATAACATTTGGTATTAGAGCTATGGATTTTAGGGTTTCGTTGCTCCAAACATGTCAACATGACATTTTCGCTATAACTTTTTTCTACAGTGTTTCAGAAGTGGAAATTAAAACCCATTTCAGCCAAAATCTAGATGAACCTCGAGTCTGAATTTCAGATCTTTTCTCACTATATTTTGGTGATAAGATCCAAGGAAGTTAGGGTTTTTGCAGGCTCCCGAATTATATCTCAAACATGTGACCTGGGGAAAATCGTCATAACTTTGTCTCTAAGCATTAGATTAAAATTTCGTAAAAATTTACAGAAATAGGAAAACATGTAGATTTATGTGTATTGGTTTCAAGTCCTAAGGTTGAAATAGTGACACGTGGAACTTCTTACACGTTCTCTCTACTGAACCAGTCTATAATCAAGTCATCATGGGAGATTTGGCATAACTCTTCCTTGGAGAAGTCGATCTTGATCAAACTATGAGGTTGGAAAGAGGACTCAGAGGGCTACTGCAAGACGTAACTTCAGACCTTGGACATCTGAAATTATAGAGAGACAACAGATTCAATATCTATCTCCTACAAACTGGAAAAGATGTGTAGTTTTTTAAAAATTTTGCATAAGTTTGGTTTGAAAAAATAGTTTGAAGGAATTCAGAGGGCATAGTGAATCATTATTATCATTAATTGATGCCCGGAAGAAAGAAAATGGAAACACCTAGTAAGCAACCTGAAATCTCTAGCATGACTCATGAAGAAGATGAAGAAATGCAACATGATATATCAAAATTACAAGACCAAGTGCAACAAAATTCACTCTCACAAAAAGTAATAGAAGCTAAGATGGATAGTAAAGAAAGACATGGAAGCTAAGATGGATGGTTTAAAGAAAGGCATGGAATCTAAGATTGATGGTATAGAAGAAAAAAAATTAAAGGAAACATGGAAGATTTGAAGACAGCCATCAGTGTCTTCACACTGCCATCGGTGATCAAAATTCACTCTTTTGCACTCATATTAGGAGTCCCATTCTCAATGAGTTGCATTCCATTAGGTCATGGATGAACTGATGGTAGGCACATTTCAATTTTTTCCCTCATGACACATATCTACTGACCATTTTTCATGTGTAATTCAAATCAATGGTTCAAGTCCAGTTTCCTTTTCAGTTTATCTCATCAAATAGGTCTTAGGGTTTCAGTTTCATTAGGTCTTAGGTTTTCACCACGTCAAATTTTCATGTAACCATTGACCAATAAGGGTCAGCAGACACATGAGGATGACAATAACCATCAAGAAAGCTTTAAAATCATAATTTGTAAATTTAATAATTTTTTCACCTCAAAACCATTTTGAGGTGAAAAACAAAGCATTTGTATTTATTTGTAATTTCATCATTTCTTATATGTAATAATTAAATCTCATTTTTCTCCTGGTCACCCGTGATATTGCCTAGTACCTGCCACTGCGAAAGTCAAAAATATGAACATCAGTCCACCTATCAAATACAAAAAGGTCAAGCATCCAAAAAACAGAGTATTTGAAAGAAAAAGCAAATTAACATTATGAAAGTGGGTTTTCACCATCAAAAATCAAAAAGTGAAGAGACATATAAAGCCCATCCTTATTAATCATTTCATTATGAAGTTAAAGAGCCAAAGGAGAGCAAATGTGATTTTGAAGTGTCATTGAGCAAAAGAGGGTGATTTCTGCATTTTTGGAGAAAAATCACCTGGCGCTACGCACCTAATCCTAGCGCTGCGCATAGGATCGGCGCTGCGCACCTAGGATTTCTCCATTGTGCATTTTTACATGGGCGTTGCGCATAGGATAGGTGATGCGCACCTATGACGAGCGTTGCACACCTGTGCAGTCAAGCGCCAGTTCACCTAATGAAGCTCCACAATTGCATATTTCACTCAAAATCATTCATTCCACCTTCTTGCAAGTAAGTTCCATTACCATATCACTCAGGGAAAATTTTAGGGGCTAATATTCGCCCATGGGCTAATTTTCTATAATTTTTCCAAAAAAAAGATTCACTAATTTCCATTTTTTTGTAAAAATGATTCGCCTGATTTTATAGAATGAAATTATTTTACCCTAAAAATCACCAAAACATTATATATACTATATAAAAACATTATAAATTTGAATATTTTTACAAAAATATCTCAAAACATTTTATAGATTTCATATTATGGACTAGTAGGATTCGCCAAGGTTTCTAATCTTTAAGATAAATTTCTATCCTAGAAATTTTTCGTAATATCACTTGAGCTAGGGTTTGCTTTGCTAGAGTTGGTTTTTTAGCATCTTTGAAATTGAAACCCTAGTTTCTAGGGTTCTCTAGTTTTCTTCATCACTTCATAGCTTGCTTGCTCTTTCCTTGCCACCAATTACCTAAATTAATCCCCATTCCCATTCACTTATCTCCCAAACCCCATCCTCCTCATACATGTTCCCTATTCCCATTTTTCCACTTGCATTATCCCCAAAAACCATACTATCCCACTCACCATTCCCTAAAACTCTATTCATTTATTAAATCTCTTCATACTCATCTCTATTTACCCCTCCCATCATTGACCACAAGGGATCACAGTCATCAAGAGAAATGGAAAAATACAGTGAGTATGAGTTGGAAGAAGACACCCTTAGTGACAGTTCTAGGGAAAGAAATTTGCAGTAGAAGAAGCCTCAGAAAGGGGGAAAGATAATCAGTGAGGAGCCCACTAGTTTGAAGGAATTTCTTGCTTGTCCACTTGCTATCTCATGTTTCAAACATCAGTCATGTTTTGGTTTCTGTGAAATGGTGGAGAAGGTTAAGTTTCATCATGAGTTAGCAAGGTTGTTTGTGACACATCTAGACAACAATGAAGTAAACCTTGCTGGAGTTAAATTCACTTTGTCACCTGCTATTATTTCAGAGGCTACAGACATTCCAAATGTAGGTGAAAAATGGAATAGAGGACAGTATATTGACAGGGAATATTATGAGCCTTACATCAAGGCTAAATACCATGGAAAATTGAAGAGAGTGTTACCCTTCAAATTCTTGGAGGACAAGCTTGCTCCACTTATGAACATGGTCATCAAATATTTTACTTGTGAAGGTAGGTTTTCTAGCTTGTATGCCTACCACATTAGATTGTTGATGCATTTTACTAGGGTGAGGATGATGAATATTCCTTACTTCATGTTCTGAAATATTGAGAAGATGGCACTCTATGTCAAGAAGAAGCCATATCCCCAATAGTTAAACATCATCTACCACTTCTCTGTGATCAAAATCATTGTCTTACATCAGCTGAATCTACTTAATATACCATGGGAGACCTTTATTTCTCATGAAGTGTTCAAAGGCCCATAAGTATTTTCATCTGTGCATTAGGAGGAAGGTGGACCTTCAGGACATGAACAAGCCAAAGAAACTGAAACTGTTGGAGTGCCAGTGTTTGTGACATATCAGAGGGGCACTAGGAGGCTTTTTGCAGCTACTAGGCAAGTATTATCTCCACAAGGTGTGGAAGGGGTCTCGCCTTCATCTTCAGGCCACAGGCAAATGCTATCTCCACAAGGAGTGGAAGGGGCATTTCCTTCTTCTTTAGCAAAACAGGTACATGTTGGGCAGTACAACAAGGGTGAAATGCATAACCAGGATCCTAGTGATGAGCAAGGGATGGATTTTGTCCTTGTTGATCATGAGGAGACACAAGGAGTTGATGTCATTGATTTGGAGACTCAAGGTACAAAGATAACTAAAGACATGATCATCAAAGAGAAAGAGATCGATATATAAGCCTTGTCAGTAAATTTAGAGAGGGAAAAGTGGATCATCAATTACCCTGAGCAAGAAAACAAGCAATTGACTGATAAGGAAGTCCTCATGGAGTTGCAAATGATCAAGGAGAACCGGCAAAAAGCAAAGAAGGAAAATGTCAAGATAACCTCCATTGAGCGAGAAATTGAGAATGACTGGGAAACTTGGCTTGAAAGGGTCAACATACACCTTGAAAAGCTGCATGAGAAGGCTAATAAAGAAAATAAGATGCTTCGTCACATGGCCTATCACTATATGACCTAGAACAAAATATGCAATATAAGGATGAGGAAGCTTAAGGCAAGGTTGAGGAAGGCCTTAAGAAGCAAAAAGGAGAAAAAAAAAAGTTGGAAATCCTATCTGATGCCTCATTAGCTCATCAAAGCAATGCATGAGGGTGCCTTGTACCAATTTTGGGAAATTTTTGGTAAAATTTTGCAATTTTCAAATTTTAAATTTTGCAACAGAGAAAATTGGAATAGGTGGCACTGTGCTTTTGACTGGGGCAATTTTTGGAAGAATGGCTTGCATATTTGGATTCATCATGAAAAAATAAGAAATCCTTAAAAGTTGCATCAAATTTGGAGCAAATCTTGGTCACCTAAAGGTCAAAAAACCATAATAAAAAAAATGCCCTCTCTACCACTTTTTGGACACACAGGAAGTAGCCTTGGGAGATTCCACGTTTGAGGGGGAAATGACCTCCAAATGAAAAAATTCAAGATGTTCCAAAAACTAGACAAGAATACCTTTCCAATGAGCTATCTTGGCATCAATCTGGTCAAGGTAAAGGCCTCCAAAACTGGGTCTGAAAAGGCACTGCGCATAGGATGAATTTTGCCAGTTTTGCTCAAAAATCAAAATTTCGCCTAGTTTTTCTACAAGTTGACTTTTTATTTCATCTTGGATGAATTTATGAATGTAAATTATGCTATGCTATGTAAATGTAATTTTAAAATGACTCTAGAGGGTAGATTCATCATTTTGAAGTGGTTTGGGGTTGAATGAATCAGTTTCCATGGTTTTAGAGTCAAGTTGTTCCACTGCCTATATTCTTGTTCTTAGTTTAGAAATGGTTGAAACCACCCCTTTTCTCATGGATTCGACCCCTGATGGCTAGCATAGGTGGTTTGATGTCTATATTATGTATTTTTTCAGTCATTAGCAAAGGTTGGACTCTTTTGGATTCTTTGAGATACAGTGTACATCTCTACAGCAGTTTGGCAAGGAAATATACCAGGATTTGTAGCTATTTTTGTGGGATTCTTGTGGTAATGTGTTTTTTCATTGTTTCTCCTTCTATCATTTAGTTTTTCTCATGTGTATATGTGCCAAAATCTATTTCATTCTTCTTAACTAAATGGAATCAAGATAGATAGGTAGAATACATTGGTAACAGTGCTCTGCCTTGGGAATACATTTAGTTTTTGATGTTTTCAGCTGTCTGAAGAGGACTCATGATCCTTGAATGCCTTCCTTAGCTTCTCACCAATCTTATACCTACCATCTCAATTAATTCCAAGTGCCAAAACACTTACCTGCCTCGTCCCACAGAACACCCTGCAATTCTGACTTGATTTCCCGGACCCGAAGCTACCTGCTCCATTTGATCTAGCAACAAAACCTTCAAAATCAACCAAAAACCCTAGAGCTACTATACCTAGCCTCAAATTCATATTCAATTCAATCATCTCCACTAAGATTGACAAGGAGAGAGCCCTCTCCCGACTTGGTAGGGCTAGCTACCAAGTTAAGCTTGGTTTGTGGTTATCCTAAGATTGCCTCCCTTCAGCCTAAGGTCAATCTAAGCTCTAACACCTTGGACATCTGAAATTATAGAGAGGCAACAGATTCAATATCTATCTCCTACAAACTGGAAAAGGTGTGTAGTTTTTTAAAATTTTTACATAAGTTTGGTTTGAAAAAATAGTTTGAAGGAATTCAAAGGGCATAGTGAATTATTATTATCATTAATTAACACCCCGAAGAAAGAAAATGAAAACACCTAGTAAGCAACCTGAAATCTCTAGCATGACTCATGAAGAAGATGAAGAAATGGAACATGATATATCAAAATTACAAGACCAAGTGCAACAAAATTCACTCTCACAAAAAGTAACAGAAGCTAAGATGGATAGTTTAAAGAAAGACATGGAATCAAAGATGGATGGCATGGAAGCTAAGATGGATGGTTTAAAGAAAGTCGTGGAATCTAAGATTGATGGTATAGAATAAAAAATTAAAGGCAACATGGAAGATTTGAAGACAGACGTGGAAGCTAAGATGAATGGTATAGAAAAAAACTTACAGGCAACATGGAATATTTGAAGATAGATTTGACAAATTTTCTACAAGAAATTCTTACTAATGGTGAAAGGGTAATCAAGGAAACTCATAAGGAGAACAAAAGAAATGTTAATCATGATGTCATAAACTCTAACGGTGGATTGAAGACCCACCATATTCCAAAGATCGATATGAAGAAGTTTGATGGCAGGGATCCTGTAACATGGATACTACAGATGGAGCAATATTTCAATCTCCATAATGTGTAAAACACACAAAAGGTACACACTGCAACTTAATATTTGGAACCATATCAGTTTGTATGGTATCGATGGCTTTGTTATCATAAACAAATTGTTACTTGGGCAATTTTTATGGAAGAAATGATAGCACATTATGAGGATACAAAAAGCAATACTTTTTTTAGCCAATTGAGGAATCTCAAACAAAAGGGTTCAATGATGGAGCACATTGAGGACTTTAAAAAAATGAATATAAGGGTAAAAGATATTCCAGAGGAGCATAGGATTGATGTGTTCATAGGGACTTTAAAGGATAACATCCAACATGAGTTTCACCTTTGGGAACCTGATTCATTAGAGAAGGCATTCAGGTTGGAAAGAAAAATGGAAAGCAAAATTATGGCAACAAGGAAGCCTACCACTCACAATCATAAATATGGAAGTGTTGTTTCCCCTAGCCATTCACAACCTACAAGGTTGACACCACACAATTGGAATAAAAAAGAGCGAAAGGGATTTATTATAGTTGTGATAACAAACACACTAAAGGTCATAAGTGTGCTGAGAAGAAATTATTTTACATAGCTTGTGAAGAGAAAGAAGAAAAGGAAAAAGAAACGTCAAAAGAAGAGGATATACACTAGGAACAAACCCTAGAGAAAGAATAAATGAATCTAACCATATCTTGTAATGCATTGGCTAGAATTACCACTCCTCAAACTATCAAGAAAGAAGGGCATTTCATGAAGAAAAAGGTAATAGTGTTGACTGATTCGGGCAGTACCCATAATTTTATTCATTGTAAGATAGCCAAGGAATTGAATTGCTTCCTATATCCAGCACCAAAGTATCAAGTGATGGTTGCAAGTGGAGGAACCATAAATTACTCAAGAAAGTGCCATAATATCAAGCTATCCATGGGAGAATATGTATTGAATAGCCCAATGATTTCCATTCCAATGGGTGGTGTTGATGTTGTACTAGGAGGCCAATGGTTACAATCCTTAGGTACAATAGCTTTTAATTTTCAAGAACCTTTCATGAAATTTTCTTCAGAAGGAAAGGAAGTTGAATTAAGGGGTATCGCAGGGAAACCAAGAAAGATAATGAGCTGTAATGGAATGAAAAATCTTCTAAAGAAGGAACAAAGAGGCATAATTTCACGATTATGTTCACTAGAGGTTCCCACATCGAAATCATCTTTTTCTCCAGATCTCCAAAAAGCCTTGGACAACCATTCCAAGGTATTTGAGACTCCCAAAGACCTACCACCTATTCGTGATGATGATCATGCTATTCATTTGATTTCAGGAAGTGCTCCTCCAAACATCAGGCCTTGCAGATATCCCTATGCCCAAAAAAGTGAAATTGAACATATGGTTCCAAAAATGGTAAAGGCTGGTATAATTCAACCTAGTCAAAGTTCTTTCTTTGCTCCAGTAGTAATGGTTCATAAGAAGGATGGATCATGGTCCATGTGTCTATATTATAGGGAGCTCAACAAGCTCACTATTAAAGGTAAATTTCCCATTCATGTCATTGATGAATTATTGGATGAATTGCATGGATCAATTTACTTCACCAAGTTGGATCTTCATTTAGGATATCATCAAATCGGAATGGAGACTGAAAACATTCAAAAAACAACATTTATAACTCATGAGGGTCATTATAAATTTTTGGTCATGCCTTTTGGCCTTACCAATGCACCTTCTACATTTCAAGGTTTGATGAATTCCATTTTCAAACCCTTCCTTAGAAATTTTTTAAATTTTTGATGATATAATAATATACAACAAGTCTTGGAAGGATCATGTTCAACATGTTAGATAGGGTGATCAAACTATTGGGAGAAACATTATATGCAAAAAGCTCCAAATGTTTCTTTGGAGTACAAGAGGTGGAATATCTAGGTCATATTGTATCTCATGAAGGTGTTAAGGGAGACCCTAGCAAAATTAAAACCATTAAGGAATGGAAAATCCCCACATCCATAAAGAATCTATGAGGATTTGTCGGGTTGACAGGGTATTATCACAATTTTGTTAAGAATTATGGAAGAATAGAAACACCTCTAACAACATTATTGAAGAAAGATGCATTTTCATGGACTCCAAAAGCAACAAAGGCCTTTGAACATCTTAAAGAGGCAATGTGCCAAGCACCGGTCTTAGCTTTCCTGGACTTCACAAAAACCTTTATTGTGGAATGTGACGCCTCATGAAATGGAATTGGTGTTGTTTTAATGCAAGAAGAAAGACCCATTGCCTTCGAAAGTCATCCAATCAAAGGAAAGTATTTACACAAATATATTTATGAGAAGGAAATGCTGGCAATACTACATGCACTTAAGAAATGGCAACCCTACCTAATGGGAAGACACTTCAAGGTAAAAACATATAATGATAGTCTTAAATACTTTTTAGAACAAAGATTATCTTCAGAACATCAGCTAAAATGGATCACAAAGATGTTGGGTTATGACTTTGAAATCATATACAAAAAGGGAAGCAAAATGTTGTGGCAGATGCACTCTCAAGAAAGGATGAGGATGTGTAAGCATTTCTTTGCACCATTTCTATTATCCAACTAGATAGGATAAACAAAGCAAGAGATGAATGGAAGAATGACGAAGAAGTGTGGGCACTCATTCAAAAGTTATAACAAGATCCCAATACATCTAATACAGTTAGATAGAAAAATGATTTAGTTTTGCCACATAAACTTGAATATGACATTTTAAATGTGAGATAACCTTTGCCACCATGGTTCTATATATGTGCACTATTATCATTTCAACCTTTGCACTTCGGTTTTTTTTTAAATAATTTTGTCTTCACACTTTATGATATGGTTTTGTGACGAAGTTTTGTGCCACAATATTTAAATATTATGTGCCCATGCTATGAAATATAAACCCAAATTTTACCTTTCAATCTGCAGATGTGCACTTGAGATAAGATTCGACTTGATGCCACATGTCAAATGATGGAAATACCATTTGGAGTGATGGAAACTCCATATGACTAGCCAGGCCTCTTTTATGTTTGTGCTTCATAAACATTGACAGATGATTTATCCATCATTCGGAGTCCAAATGAGAAACCATAAGAAGTGTCAGATTCAAAGCGATGAAAACTTCAACTTGATGTTGTTTTTTGGTTGATTTGGGACTACCCATTTTCCATACAAGTCAAAAACAAATTGCTACATGGGATCATCTTGGTCGTTAAGCAAATTTCGATTTAACCTACAAGATCCATTTTGGATCAAAGAATGTTGTTCATTAAGAACATGAATGTAGCTGCAATATTGATAAGCCAAAAAAACATGACCACAAACTCATGTGCCCATATTGGGTACAAAATCTTTTCTTATGAATATCTTCATATTTTATCCTAAATTGGTGGTATCCCAATCTTAATTCTATCTTGGAGAACACTATGGTCACCCTCAATTTATTGAATAAATCATTGATCCATGAAAATGGTTACTTGTTCTTGATACTTACCTTATTTAGTTGTTTATAATTAATGCACAACCTGAGTGTCATATTTCTTCTTCACAAACAAGGCTAGTTCTCCCCAAGGGGACACATTTGGCATAATAGGTCCCTTGTCCAACATCTCTCTCTAACTACAACTTTAACTTCCACTAGCTCAAGTGTGCTCATCTTGTAAGGTACTTAAGATATTGGTACTACTCCTAGCATGAGATATAATGATAACTACATATCTTGCTTAGGTATAAATCCTAGTGTCTCTTTTAGAGATACATCCTTGAGCTATTCGAATATGGGATAGGCTTGAAGCATTACCACTATATATTAATTTTAGTACTGGAATGGAAGACCATTGACATTCCTTCCTATAGAATTTATTTGGTTTCATCATTGATACATATTACAACCATAGGTTTTGATATGCCTCTTAGGGTATTAGGATGTCCATTGTCATCCACACATTCTAAATTCTTCTTGTAGTAGTCCATCTTGAACCATTGTGCTTCCAACCAATCCATGTTGATCAAGGCATCATATGAACTAAAGGGAAATATTTTCAATATCATTCATGTGTATAACCCATTTATCTTAGTTAGACATGTTTCCACTAACTCGTCCACCTTTCCTTTTATCACTATAGCTAACTAGACTAACCATGTTTTCTTATGCTTATTTATCTAAAGGACACATGCATCAACAACTTGGGTTGCAACACAACTAAGATTAGCTCTAGGGTCAATCAAAATAGAATATGTTATTGAGCGATTATACCTTCTAATTCAACCACTAATGCTTGGTCATATGCATTTTGGTTCTGTTTAGGTACATGGATTCAAGGCATTGCTCATGCTACATCATTTAAAATAGTAGCTTCTTGCACTTGGTAAATTGTCTTGCTATCCCCTTGCTCCAAGGGATAATCTCAAAGAAAATTATTTTGTCCATAGCCCAAACACTTCAAGGGTTCCTTTTTCTAATCCCTTATCTCTTCTTCCATGGTATTTATCATATTATTCCCACTTTGCATGGGATATCTCTTTTGGAATTTTATTTTGGGTAGGTAACTCACCTTCATACCATTTTCAAAATTATTTTATTTTTGTGATTTGAATCTCTTCTCCTTCAAATTAGTTTTTACTTTCTTCTTCCAATGATTCCATGGATTTGGTTAGTGCCTTGATTGCTCATAACAATACTTTGTCTTTCTCATTGTATCATCAATAGTATTGGGCTAATCAAACTCTATCCAATCCTAGTAGGACTGAGGAAACCTGCTAAGAAATAATTGAATTTTTACTTTCTTCTCCTTGATATATGACACTTAGTGAAAAATTCTAGAAATCTATTGACATACTCATCCATAGTCAGTTGTTGAAGCTTTAAGTCATGGAACTTTGTGATCTTCCAGTCATAGAGTCTTTTTTACAAGCACTTCCTCCAAAAGTATTTCTCAAATTGTTTCTAAGTGACATTCTCTCAATGATTCCTTTTACAGTCTTATGGTCTTCCCACCATATGGAATCCATTCTACTCATGTTGAATAACCACTTAGGTTTCCATGTTCCTTGATTAGTTGTGCACAATAAAATACTTCTTTACTCCCAATAGAAAGGCTTTTTCTTCTTCTCCTTCTTGAGTTCTTCATGCCTTGTATTTTGAGAATTATTTCTCTCTTCTTCTTATGTGAGGTAGACCTAGAACTAGTACCTAATAGTTCATTTGAGCTAGTTGTCCATTTATTGGAAGAATCTGTGGATGAGTTATCATTGGATGTACTTAACGCTTTTCTTCTACGCCTTCCTCTAGAATTCTCTGTATGTCATTAGTAGATGTTCCGGGTTCTTGCATATCTAACATGATCTAAAGTTTTCAGGAGGGATTTCTCTCTATGTTGTTGGAAGTTATTCCTTGCGATAAATGCTTTTGGATTTTAGACAAACTTTGCAATAACATGAAATTCAATTCTACACATTTTTCCTATTCCATAATTAATCTTTCATTGTCTTTTTTTCATCTTTGGATCCCTACATTTAGGCATCTCACCATTTCTACTAGATTTGGAAGTGTCTCCACATTCCTCATTTCAAATTTCTCATATCTAATATGTGAGGTTCCTAGCAGAGGGCATTATACCATCTTGTAATTACTACAACTTTTCCTACTCTCTTGACACCTACTTATATATTCTCTTCAATGCTATATGGAAGGTAATTCAGTTATTAGCTATAGGTCACATCATAACAAAATCGATAACATATTTTAACCTTTAAAAAAAATTTATCCTATAATATGTTGGTATTGTAACTACGTTTTGATACCACATATTACAAACTACCCAATCCCTTATTACTTGATTAAGGATAGAGGGTACCAAATTTCCACTTTTCTAATTCAACTTGAAAGCCTTTTTTGAAATCACAATCTCCTATTACTCATTGAGACCTTTCCAACAATATAAAATCTATTAAAATTAAAGTTTGGATCATTGGGATATGACCATTTGAGTATTTTCACCCTTGGCACTATGTCAACATCACTGTGTAATTTCCATGTGGTAGATGATTTGGTATCCCTTATCCATGTGACATCATGGGGGTGGTACCTTATTAGGGCTACCTGGCCCTAGCCCTGGCCCTACCATGTCATCCAATAACATGTAAATTAATTATATGACATTTATTTAATTTAATATTTAATTATTCTGCCATTATGTTGACGGTTAGGTTCCTATACCAATAGGATTCATAATTTTGAATGACTAAGGTGAAGCCTTGTAATAATGTACATACCTTTGCTTTCTACAAATGTTTCTATATTAAAAATTTTAAAATTTAAAGAGGCTATGTCCTAAAAGAATAATCGAAGGACAAAAAGAATAAGAAAAGGTCAAAAAAGGAAAATATATGAACCCCAAAAACAAAATAGACCATGAAAGTGTTCAAGCCAAAATTCCACTATTATTTACTTTTATGCATAATAATAATTGTGTGCAGCTTGTTATTCATGCCACAATCAAACTGTTTAATCTTGATTATACCATGCTTTGAATTTAATGTTTATAGTTAGAGAATAAAATCTGACCAAACAGTGGCAGATCATTAGATAGGTAGAGAAAAGAAAAGGAGCTCATCAGTTTAATCTAAGCCCTTGGATGATATAAAGCTTATGTTATGTTTAAATTCATATTTTAAATGTGCATAAGTAGTAAACATAGCAAGGAAAATGGTTTACAACTTGGTTTATTTAACATCCCCTCGGTCATTTCACCCCTCTACTTACTAATTTCCCACAAATAAGTTCTAATACTTTAAATCCTACAAGTCAAAGAGGCTCAGAGTGTTTCTCTAACTTTTGGAGGGATGGACCCTCAGCTTGATGACTTATGGACAGAAAGTGTTAGAATCCCCTTCATAAAATTCATCTCCCTTCCTTTCCCCTCATTATTATAATAAAACCCCTTTTCCTAAGGTTAAACTTCATTTACCTAGGAAAAGTAACCCCCCTCCCACAATTAAACATATTTCATCCAAAAACCCACAAAAGAATATTATCCTAAGTATTGATTGTATGTAAAGCGCGCAAATGTTACATGTTACATTATGCTTAAAGGATATTACCCACTCTACTCATTTCATATTAATTTCTAATTTTATCGTATAAATCACCTATAATTACCTTTTTCCCCATTAATTAATTCCTTTATGTAAAAAATCCAACCCCTAGTTTAGTTATAAACTATACACTTTACTCCATATCTCGACAAAAGTTATTAATCCTGTCACTAACCTGACCCGATTCCCTAATCCGGCGATTAAGCCTCGCCCGATCACTTAACCCAGGATTAATTCCTAAAATAATCCCATACCACCAAAGATTAAACCTATGGGTCCCCCAAAAAGCCTTTCCTTTATCCCCATGCAATTCCCTCACCCGCCTCCCATTTGATCATCACCCCCCTCATCCAATGGCATACATCCATATTAGTTGAACCCGATCGCCGACCTTTACCCGCCCAATAAGGTGGTTTTCCCCGACCCCCCAAATGCTATGTGTCACACTCTAAGATAGATTGGGTGACCCCTCCCAAATACTGCCCGCACCACAAAGCGGTGCAAAGGCCCTCCAATACCACTTCCCCGCTTAATTGAAACAACCCCCAATTGTTCATTTGTAAATAAACCCGCCAAAAGCAATTATTTTTCTATAAAAGGCCAAAAAGCCCTCTTTTCACACTTTTCACTAATTTTCTCTGTAAAACTATGAAAACTTGTGCAACTCCTGCAAATGCAGAATTGACCAACAAACCTCCAAATTCACTCTAGAGGACACTACAGAAAACCCAACTGACCTCCCAGTCTGTACCAGAACCATACAAACCTTTGCAGTTGTCGTGAACCATCAATTTTAAGCCAATATGCCCAATTCTAGATATTTCACCATAAAATACCACACCCTATTCACATTTGGAAAAATTCAGCTTGTTAAGTATTTTCATTAAGTTAAATTAATTGAAAATTACCTTAAATTTAAATAAACCTGTAGCCAAACCCTCTGATAAGTTTCCACTTTCCATTGAAAACCTTTCAATAAACCCCTAGCACCTAATTCAAATCCATAAGAACTAAATAATGGTTGCCCCTGTTGCCATGGATGTCTGACCTGTGACAACTCCACATTTAGACCTAGACTACCTTCCCCAAGATGACAAGGGCTTCCAAATAAAAGATACCAGTGCATCATAGCTCCTGCTCAAAATTCATTACTTGAGTAGAGACAACGACCGGAACCATTCAGATGACATTGGCCTTTGGGATTCCACTTTACCCAAATATCAGTTCCCCCAAGTACATGTCTTCCTAGAAATTGTCCACACATGCCATGCATGCTACATCCCTAGCCATAGAACTATCATGTCTCATGAACAAAAGGTTTTGTTTACCATCACAGTTGAATCCATAAATGAAATGTTGCATTTTCAACAAGGACCCAATCAAACCTGACTTTCAATTAGGGATCTGATAGACCAATACACCAATTTAAATCCATCCAGATTAGCTCAGTTACTCGAAACTTTCATTTTGGAAGAAAAACACCTTCCTAAAGATCCCCCTCCATATATGTCAGCCATTTTCTCTAACAGGGGCAAACATATTGTGATCATGATATCGTGTATTTTGGGCTACACTACAAGTGAATACATTAATGAACTTATACTTGCCTTCATGGCCATTTATACCCCAGGACAACCTCCTATTGTTTTGTACAACTATGTTGAGTTTATAGTTGATAGGATCCATGAGCAGTTTACTAGAATGAGCAATGAAAGAGTGTTTAAATACTCCTCTGTCCTCTATCATATGTTCATGTACTACTAACCAGACAGATTTCCTTTCACTCCCTAGAAGCTTGATACCAGAGGCCATCCCAGGTCTATCATTTTTTGGACACTATTATTCCACAAATTTGGATCACCATACACTTATTCAAATTTTATAGATTCTTTAGTACATCCATTCATGACTATGCTTACAGGAAATCATCCACCCAAGATAAGTCCAGAAATAAAAAGGGTCCTCCATCTATCCAAACAAACCGAAGTAGGAGATTGGTACCTATACCAAAACCACACATAGATAAGGACTTATGGGTGCCAGCTCGCACCATATAAACTACCCAAATACCTCCCCATGAGGTTATTTTATTTGGAGTATTATAGGAAATTAATGAACTCAGATGACGTAAATTTTGTTTCAGCCAAGAAGAAGACCCACTTCAGAGTCAAAGATCAATTAGGCCCTTTCATCTATAATTCAAGAAAAGCAAGGGAGGAAGCAGATCACATATTGCAAGAAATGAAATTCCAAAAGAGTTTCATGTGGAGATATGACCCTCAGGGATTCATGACTAGACTTGGGAAAAAGGCCAAATCGGGGCCTTACATTCATCACCCCATGCCTAAAATAGAAGCTTATGCCAATCAATCTGAGTGGTTGGAAAACACTCTTATAGATAGAGATAGTAGAAAGGTATACATTGAGAATACCTTGATTGATTTAGAGAGGCAACTTGATGAGAGCTCATTTCTGCAGGTACCAGAATAGCAAGAAGCCACCATGAGTACCCCTCTTATCATGCAGACTCCTCAGAATGAGGGAAAAAATCTGAAAAGAACTAAAGAGGGGACTTCCACTTCAGGAATGGACACCTCTAATCCACAACAAGAAACAAGTCATAGCAAGAGGCAAAGGCTCAATCCTGTTTCTGAACAGGAAGATACAGAAGGATTAGCACATATAACTAACAAAGAAGGAGTCAGAAGTAGGGCCACAACCCCATCCGAAGACATATAAGATCCACCCACAGCACAGACTCAGATGTTGGAAAGGCAACTAAGTGTGGAAGTGTCTTCATTCAGTATGCTTGCTGAGAGAGACCAAGACATAAAGGACAGATATAAAGAAATCAAAATGAGGAATGAGAATCTCAAAGCTTAGAGATATGCTCAATATCTAAAAATCACTCCCACAAATCAAACAAGGCTGATGTCAGCTTTTAACATTAAGGAGGGAAAGCTTCAAATGCCCTTTATCAAACCTATAGCACAGCCCCCAAGACATCATCAAACTTCAAGAGAGTTGATTTTGAAGTATTAGCAAGGGATATTCATCTCATAGACTAGATAGAACTACCTAAACA
The DNA here is from genome assembly GCA_000404065.3 of Pinus taeda. NCBI lineage: Eukaryota > Viridiplantae > Streptophyta > Pinopsida > Pinales > Pinaceae > Pinus > Pinus taeda. The sequence continues at coordinate 152,206 of APFE031252252.1, forward strand.
GGTTGGAGAGATGATATACTCCACCCTTACAGGTAAAGCCATAACTGCCCATCAGCTACAAAACTCATTGAACAACATCTCAGCACAATTTTAGTTGGAGAAGGCCTCATAACAAGCCAATGATACCTTGATTAAGTCTTTGGAAGACTTAGTTATTGAGTTGGGACATGATCCCTATTGGGCGTGGAGCCTGATTATCTTCTATATTCAAAAGTAACACCACATTGGACCCCAGTTCAAAATGGGGGCGGCAATGCTGCCCATAAAATATTCGCTGCAGGGGGGGTCCAGGGGGGGTGGCTACGACCTTTGGGAGCCCCCCCCCCTGGTGGGGGGTTTCGGGGGCAGCGCCCCCGAAGCTAAAAACAGCTGTAAAATGCTGTAAAAGTATAGTAACTTCGTCAACTAGTCGTCATTAGCGGATGATCGGAAGGTAAACTTAATGTTAGTTAGGTTTTTTCCCTAAAGGAACCCCCCTCTTTGTATGAGGCATTGGATTTGAGGCTTGAATAGACGTGTATTCTGTGGCGAGAAACAGAGAGTGAAGACTATGAGAGCAGACAAGTATTAAGCCGATTTCTGTAGGTTGCTTCTCTTCATTTTGTTGGATATAGAAAGAGAAGGATTGTTCAAGGTGGACACCCAAACTGGGTGAACCACGTATATCTGTGTCTCTCTTGTTTTGTGTGTTTTCTGTGTTTATATTTCTGCAATATTTTATGTGTTCCATTGCTCCGTAATATATATAATATTCTAACAATCCCAAATATATTAAAGCTACGGAGCAGCTCATAAAGAAGACGAATGATGATATTGCTGCACTTAAGAAGAAATTAAAAATACCCCAGATGCAACATCCTCAAACACTTGAAGTCATAGAGAGACAAACCAAACATGAAGAGTTGATGGACTTGGTCCTAAAACTCAATGATCAACTAAGGGAGATAGAGAAAGAATTGGATAAATTGATCCCATTAAAACAAATTGACATAGCCACAACTTCCAAAAATGTCATCCCTATAGTATCTACAACAATCCCTTCCACACCGGCAGCTTCACTAGCACCTACAACTCCACTTTCCACAGCATCTCTAGTCACAACAGAGTCTACAACAGCAAGTGCATCAAGAGAAAAAGTAGTAGAGTTGGTCAGAGCCATGGAAGTGATGTCTACTCAGGCTACAAAAATGAACAGACTGAAAGAAAAGGTAGTAAGTTTAGAAACTGACTACAAACTTGCCCAAATTATGCAAAAGGAAGAGGCCGGTAGAATGAGTGAAAGAGTCAAAGCTATGGAGAAAGACCTAACATTGGAGAAAACACGTTGACAAGCTAAGGAACTATTATGGGCCAATATCATTGACTCCATCAAGGATATTTGGCCATCTATTCAAGTTATTTTTGAGCAGACAAAACTGATAAAGATAGCTACAATAGCTATTCAGAAAGTCAAGGAGGAATTGGGAGACATGCTTGAGGATGCCAATAGACTCATCCACTTTCTCAATGGCAAAAATAGGTATGAGCTTCATGAGCTAGATATAGAAGACAAGACTAAAACCATTTTGGAAATAAGGAAGGTCCTTTCTAAGACAAACCTAATGCTAAACTTGGAATAAAAGTGCCAAAACATGCAGGTAGCCATTGATAGATTCATGGCTAAGTTCCAAATTTTGAGGGAGAAAGGATTGCCCAGTCCATTGGTCATTAAAGACAAACTTATGACACAATTGGACTATGATAATAGACTCAGATAGTTGGCTAAAGAGCAAGCTAGCACCTCAGCAATAAAATCACTGCCAACAGGCAATGTTTTGTATAATACATTTGAGAACTTGTTTTTCCTCCAGAATGAGATAAAACACTTGTTTGTCACCAAGCCCAATTTTTCCAAGTATACTGAGGCTAATGAAATATATAAGTGAATGATGAATGTCAAATTACCTAATGCGGAATGGTGGGAAAAGATTATTGATTTACTATAAGAAATTTACAGTAAAAAAGTTACTACACAGTAAAAGTAGAACAGCTAGGTAAACAGATGAAAATAGGTCAGCATGGTTAAACAGTATCAGTGCCAAAGAGTATCAGGTGAAAAGTGAAAGTTAAAGAAGATTCTAGTGTAAAAGACCACAACAACAAGCCAGCATAAAGGGCTACAAATCCAACCGTAAAAGCCAGTAGTGCCACAATAAAAGGGACAACATAAAATAGTTCAATAGCTGTCTCTATCTTCCTACAAGAAGATATTTTATATTTCCTTGATTAAATCTCAAGTTTTTTTGAGATATTTTGTAATAATTTTTGTATAAATACTTCACAATTCGAAGTATGTAGTGTGTATTCTTAGACATTTCTATAGACCGTTTTGTTCAAAATAATGTAAGCTATTGTATCATTCACTCGACCAACAAGTTGGATTAATGAATAAAGACAAGACATTTCACAGGATTCATGTGTAGAGTGAAGTGCAGACAAGTATTTTCTCTTGTGTTGTTATCTTTCTTAAAGTTTTTCCACAATATTTAATGTATTTCTGTATTTGAATGCTATAATATGGTATGATATCTCAAAATTTGCTTCATTGCCCTTTGTTTTAACTATTATGCATTTAAATGTTTTCTTCTGATTATCTAAGTTAAGGAATTATTGATTGCTCCTTAGTTTAGGTTGTCTCCCTGTAATCTATAGCAAAGGATTCTTAATTTCCCTTTGTTCCCGATTATCCTTTGTTCCTCGTTTTGATTTTGGTCTGAGAATTCTTAATTTCTCTCTCACCCTGGTTAAGATCATTTCACCCATCTAGCCCAAAGACTTGCACTGTACTATGTTAGCTTGCCCTTTGAACACTCCCTTTAGTGACTTAATTCCAGTTCTGCTGCCCTTCTTTGACTCCATAACCCAATGGTCCAAAGACCTCATTCGATCCATCTGTTTAAAGGATTCCACCATCCAACCTTCAATACAAATCAAAAACCCCTTGAACCTTTAGAACTAGCCTAAAATCCCAGCAAACAAAGCTAAATCAAATAGAGAGAGCCCTCTCTGAGCCATATGTTGGCTAGAGCCCATGCTTAAAAGTTTGTTTGTGGTTACCTCGGTCCTTTCCTTCTTTTGGAAACTTCTAGGGAAAAGTTCTGAGTGATAACATAGTGGCGACCATACTGGGGAATTCGAATCCTCATTCTTAATAAAGCTTTAAGAAAATCCAAATTCTTCATTCTAAGCCTCTTAAAGTAATTTGCTAGAAGTTCTCTTGAAAAATCTCACAAAAACAATTAAAAAGTTTGAAATTTTGGCATCTAGGAAGACTCATTTTACTAGGGCTAATCTGAACCCAAACCCTGCCCTAGTAGTTGATAATCCCAACCTAATTTCAATAAAATAAAATAAAATAAAATAAAATAAGTTCAGTTAGCCAGATACCATTAGTTAAGGGTAATTGATGTCTTGATGAGTGGTTATTTTTAGAAGAAAATCCCTTTGATGTGCCATTTGAACAGTGATTATTTAAAACAAAATCTGAAAATGCACTCAGTGAAACTGTTTTAGATCCTGACTTTATTGCATACCTTGAAGTTCAACAAGCCAACAAATCCATTGATGAATACATTCTGAAATCTCCACAATCACCCATTAATAGTTCCACAGCCCCTGAGCTTTCTGAACAATCATCTGTCACTTTAAGTTCACCATTGTTCCCTTCAATTTCATCAATAATAACTTATGAAGTCCATTCTTTACCACCATTTGTACCTACTCTTCCTCACCAACCTATCATCTCCCATTCATCACCTACTAGTCCTGGTTCTTCATCCATTCTTCATCAACATCTTAACCCCTCCCAGCCTACAGCCATGGCAAATAGATATGCTCCTCTTGTTTTACCTACCCAACCTGGTGCTATGCAAGTAGACTACCAAAGTAAAATTGTTCAATTTGACAGCACAGGACATTACACTACACAACAACATGTCAACAAGATAACGGATTACTTTGAGTTGCATGAAATTGACACAGATAATGTTCAAATGAGACTCTTTGCCCAGACTTTAGTTGGTGATGTTATGAAACCAGCTCAAGAAAAGATAGAAAAGATAGATCAACGCCTTAGAATTCAGCCTCTTCGAGGGGACAACCTCCTTTACATTACATAAATGAACAATTCTTCGATGATACAAATGAAAAGACCTCGTTTCTATATATAGGAGTCTAAGGGCTCATAACATAATCAGAGCCGACATGACAATAATAATGTAAGGGCACAATAATAACAATAGTGGGCTTCTATGGGGCACAATAGTAACAATATGGGCAC
>APFE031252252.1:162800-207540 GCA_000404065.3 Pinus taeda
ATGCTTTACAAGATATGGTATGATTCATTTCTTCTTTCTCTGGGGTGGGGTTCTGGCATATATCCTCTTCTTTTGATGTTTCTTGATCCTTTTCTTCCTCCTCTTCATATTCTATGTAAAATAATTTCTTCTCAGCACACTTATGACCTTTAGTGCATTTGCTATCACAATTGTAACAAAGCCCTTTTTCTCCTTTATCTTCCAATTGTTGTGGTGTAACCCTTGTAGGTTGTGGAAGGCTAGGAGAAACACCAATTCCATATTTATAGTTGTGAGGGGTATGCTTCCTCGTTTCCATAATTTTGCTTTCCACTATGTCACGAAGCCCTTTTACTCTTTCCAATTGTTGTGGTGTTGCTCCAAAGAAGGTGTTGCTCTTTGTATCCTCATAATGTGCTATCATTTCCTCCGTGAAAATTGACCAGGTAACAAGTTGTTTACGAGAGCAAAGCCCTTCATACCATAAAAATTTATTCGGTTCTAAATATGAAGATGCAATACATACCTTTTGTAATAGTGGTACACCATGTAGATCAAAATATTGCCCCATCTGAAGTATCCAATTTACCGAATCCTTGCCATCAAACTTCCTCATCTTGCTTTTTCTTGATTTTAGGAGCTTGATATTGAAACGATTGTAACTCTGTACTTTCAGATCTTTAAGTTCTAAAATTGTGACTTGTAGTAGCCCTCTGTGTCCTCTTTCTAATGCCACTAGTCTGATCTAAATTGGATTCTCCGAAGAAGAGTTATGCGAAATCTCCCACAATGACTTGATTATAGACTAGTTCAGTAGAGAAAACTTGTCCGACATGCCACGAGTCACTGTTTCGACCTTTGGATCTAAACAATATATGGAAGAAACTACAGTTTGTCCTGTTTTTGTACCTTATTCCGAAATTTCAATCTGATGCTCAGAGAGAAAGTTATGACAATTTTCCCCAGGTCACCTGTTTGGAATGTAATTCAGGAGTCTGCAAAAAGACCAACTTCCTCAAATCATATCTCCGCAAATATAGCACGAAAAGCTCTAAAATTTGGAGCCAAGATTCAACGCGATTTCTTCTCAAATGGGTTGTTTTTTTAGCTTTTGAAACATCGCAGAAAAAACGTTATATGGAAAATTCCACGATGACCTGTTTGGAGCAACGAAACCATAGAATCCAAAGCTCTGATACCAAATGTTATGAAACCAACTCAAGAAAAGATAGAAAAGATAGATCAACGCCTTAGAATTCAACCTCTTCAAGAGGGCAACCTCCTTTACATTACATAAATGAACAATTCTTGGATGATACAAATGAAAAGACCTCCTTTCTATATATAGGAGTCTAAGGGGTCATAACATAATCAAAGCCAACATAACAATAATAATGTAAGGGCACAATAATAACAATAGTGGGCTTCTATGGGGCACAATAGTAACAATATGGGCACTACATGGGTACATCAATATAATAAGGGGGTTGTACTAATAACAATAAGGGGTTACACTAGTAGTATAGGGGCCTAACAGGTGATGTTAGGAAATGGTTTGGAACATTGCCTATTAATAGTATTGATAGTTTAGAATAATTTCACCAACAATTTTTGAACAAATGGGAAAACAAAAAGAATCCCCTATAAATCCTTTCAGAATATGAGAATATTAGAAGGGGACCTAATGAAACTATTCAAGATTACTACACCAAATTCAATAGTATATATAACACCATACTAGTTAATCTTAGACCCCCACCTGACTTAGCATTGATAAATTTCCCTGATGGTTTTGACACAGATATGGCATACCAACTTAGGGAAAGAAACCCCCCAACATTAGAATAAATGTAAAGTGTAGTTGTTAGCATTGAAGCTAATTTGTTAGCTAAAACGGCTAGAGTTAGAAATCAAAAAAGAGGAACTGCTAAGGATGAAACTTCACCATCAGACATTAAAATAGATATCTTAGCCAAAAGTATGGAATGACTAATGGATAGAATATATAACCTAGAAAGGAAACCCCAATGGGATAACCAACAAGCACGTCCAATAAGAAACCCGAATTTAGAAAAAAACCAAAATCAAAACATTGGGAAAAATGGACCGAATCAGAACATTAGGCCTCCTTTTCAACAAAAGTATGCAGAAACATCCCATTTTGAAGATCCAAAACAAGACACACAAATTAACCTAATGGGAATAAACGATGAGGACATTGTTTTCTGACCCAAGATGAGTAGGAACTGCATATGTTGCAGCAATTATAGATTCAGTCTGGAGAGTCATTTCATTACAAACAGGGATATGGTTCTGCCATATTTGAAGTACATAAACAATATAATCTAAGAAGCAGAAAGAATGTTGATGTCCCTGACCAAACCAAGAAAACAGTGCAAAGTCAACCCAATAAAATAAAAGAAGTCCTGTTTCAAAGATCCTCCAAATTCTCCTTAGGCAGAACCCAAATCCTTCTGGCCCCATCATTGTAGATATAACCTCTGATGAACCTTCTGTTGATCCACCATTTGCTTCAATTCCACCTAAGGAACCAATGGACAAAACTCAAAACACCAGATCTAAAAATCCACATAAGAAGATCCCCAATAAAGGAAAAGAAGACAAGTCTACTCAAATCCCTTCTTCAAAAATTCAAAACCTTCAAACAGAAAAAGTTTCTTCACCATTTAATCTGGGAGCAGAGATAGCAAAGCTTAAGATTTCAGTCCCTTCAACATAACCAATCAAGAATGAAACTTACAAGTCACAGATAAACTAGACCCTAAATATTGCTAAAAATGAGGATTCTATCAACTTGTTTAATGACCAACCAGAACTCATATTTGGTCCAGATGTTAATGGAAAACCATTAGAAGGAGCAGTTCCACCTTTTTACATTAGCCTTAGTATCCACGACAAAATTCTACATAATGCAATGTTGGATTCTGGGGCCTCTCACAACTTAATGCCCAAATCAGTGATGGATAAATTAAACCTAGACATTATAAGGTCTTATAAAGACTTATTCTCATTTGACTCTAGTCAAGTAAAGTGTCTAGGATTGCTTAAAGACCTGTGTGTTCCTTTACTCCAATATCCTTCCAAAAGCATCCTTATGGATATTGTAGTTGTTGACGTCCCACCAAAGTATGGCATGTTGTTATCCAGATCATGGGGAGCCAAACTTCAGGGGTCCTTACAACTAGATATGTCATATGAAACAATCTCTGTTTTTCGATAACCTAAGAAATTATACCGAGAAACCTTAATGAAATATATGGTAAGTAGTTAGGATCGGCCTCAAAACTTTCCCATCTACTCCATACACTCAGACATTGAATATTTTATCCTGTATAAAGCTGATCAAATACTAGAAGAAATTTCAGACAATACTATAATAGAACCAAAAGAAACTGCAGTTTCTACACAAAATGAAACTAACCAAATTACAGAAATTTTCAATGAACAAGATGGTCAAATTGCTGTGAGTGATGAAAATTTTGTTGCACCAGATAGTGAAAATTATGAGCATGAGATTTTATGGCATCTAGAATTTGATGGGTCAATCAATAAGTTTGGAGCAGGAGCAAGAGTGTGGATATATAATTTCGAGAATAATCACTCAGAAGGCCATGCATATATATTAAATTTTAATTTTACTAATAATATGGCCAAGTATGAAACATTAATTTTAGGTCTTAAGTTAGTTAGGAGTCTAGGAGCTAAAAGAGTTTCTGTGAGACTGTGAACTAATTATAAAACAGATAGATGTTGTATATATGACAAAGGATCCAAGATTAAGTTGTTATAGAAGAGCTATTGTACAAATACTTAACACTTTCCTAGAAACAAAGCTTAGAGTATTCCCTAGAAAACACAATATAAAAGCCCATAGTTTAGCAATGTTTGCCAGCACTTGCAAATTACCCTTCCAACCTAACCATCAATACACTGCTGAAGTTAGGCACAGACCTGCAATTCTTGACAATTTGAAGAATTGGAAAATATTTTCTAATGACAAACAGATAAATAACTTTTTACTTTCAGAAGAAGAGTTTGTAAATAAAAATATAGATATTGATACATCCACAAATCCTGACTCTGAGGATGAGATAGAAATAAACGAGATAGAAGGTGACGAACTAGATAGAGTTAACCCAACTAAATTTACTAAATCGGATGTAGATAACTTAGAGCAAATCGAGATTGATGAAATGATCAGTGAAGGAACCGAAGTAATTAATCTCGAGGATAACTTCTTACCAAAGGGATTAACCACTCTGGAAGATTTATTTGATTCAAATGATGTTCTTAGGAAACCTGAAATGGAACCATTAAGGTTTGATATAGAGGAATGTAATATAGGCACCAATGACAATCCTAAACTGATCAAAATTTCAAAATCATTACCTCCCACCGAAAAATTAAAATACCTTGAATTATTGAAAGAATTTCAGGATGTCTTTGCTTGGAGTTATGAGGACCTCAAATCCTATGACACCAACATCATCTAGCACACAATTCCCAATAAATAAAATCAAAAGCATTTCAAACGAAAACTTAGAAGGATCAATCCTGTCTTATTACCTACAATTGAAAAAGAAATTCAGAAGATGTATGATGCCAAAATAATTGCACCAATCATATTTTGTGATTGGATCTCAAACATAGTGCCAACTAGAAAGAAAAATGGTGAGATCAAAATCTGTGTGGATCTCAAAAACCTCAACAAAGTGTCACTAAAAGACAATTACCCTCTCACCAAAATGGACTACATTTTACAAAGGGTAGTTGGATCAACCAGAATCTCATTGTTGGATGGGTTTTCTGGTTACAATCAAATATTGGTTCATCCAGATGACCAACCCAAAACTACCTTTACTACTCCTTGGGGCACACTTATGTATGTGAAAATGCCTTTTGGGCTAATGAATGCAGGAGCCACTTTCCAAAGGGCTATGGACATAGCATTTGAAAAAGAAAGTCATGATTTCCTTGTGATATATCTAAATGATATTACTGTATTTTCAAAATATCAAAATCAACATTTGGATCATCTAAGACAAGTTTTTATTAAATGCAGGAAATTTGGAATCTCCTGAAGCCCCAAGAAGTCTCTATTTGGGTTAGAGGAAGGAAAGTTGTTAGGTCACATAATTTCAAAAGATGGTATAAGAATAGACCCTGTGAGAATTGAAGCCATCTTGAAAATACAACACCCAAGGAACATTAGAGAGTTACGAGCTTTTTTAGGAAAAAATAACTTTCTTAGAAGATTTATATATAATCTAGCAGAATTAATTAGATCACTTAACAATATGCTGGAAAAATATTCGACCATAAAATGGACTGTTGAGGCTAAAAAATCCTTTGAAGACATTAAACTAGCCTTAACTAAAACACCTGTGTTAATTAGTCCTAAATTTGACTGAGATTTCATCGTGTTTTCCTTTTCTTCTGAACACACAATAGCTATAGTTCTATTGCAAAAAAATGACCAAGGCTATGAACAACCTATTGCTTTCTTTAGCAACGCCCTAAGAGATGCCCCCTTGAAATACAATATAATGGAAAAACAAGCATTGACTTTAGTCAAAGCCATTAAGGACTTCAAGGTATACATCTTATATTCGTATATAGTAGCCTACGTTCGAAATTCAGTAGTCAAAGACATCCCAACTCAGGATGGTCCAGATGGAAAGAGGGGAAAGTGGATTGCTACTATTTTAGAGTATGATATAGAAATCAAACCTACTAAGTTAATCAAGGACCAAGGTTTAGCCAAGCTCATTGCTGAATCGAACTGTCAGGCCTTGGATATAAACTTTATTGCAACAATAGCTAATGAAGAGGAGATGGCAACTCCACTAATCAGCTAGGCCTTTATTGAATCACCTTGGTATGCTGATATTATTTATGTTTTACAGAACTTACAAGGTCCTCCCGAATTATCTAAGACTAAAAGAAGGTTTTTGAAGATGAAATTCTTGAAATTTTGTATATTAGACAATTCTCTATTTTGGAGAGATCATGAAGGCATTCTTCTTAATTTCTTATTAAAAAATGAATCTAACATAGTTTTGCAAGAGTTTCATGTAGGTGACTGTGGAGGACACCTTTACTAGAATACCACTGTAGATAAAATCCTTAGAGCTGGTTTCTACTGGCCTACCTTTTTTTTTGATGTAAACAAAATGTGACCTCCTGTCACAAATGTCAAATTTTTTAGGGAAATAAAAAGATTTTACCTTTACCCCTCAGGCCAATCTTTGCTGAAATTCCTTTTCAACAATGGGGTTTAGACTTCATTGATGAAATTCACCCACCCTCCTCTACCCAGCATAAATGGATCCTCGCAGCCACATACTACTTCACAAAAAGGATAGAGGCCATACCTTCAAGGCAAGCTACAGACATTGTTATCATAACATTCCTTGAAACCAATATTCTATTAGGACTTGGATGTACAACTAAGCTCATTACTAATAATGCAGCAACCCTTAAATCCAAAAGGATGATAGATTTTTGCAATAAGTATCATATCACCTTGGGCCATTCTACAGCCTATTACCCTCAAGGAAATGGACTAGCAAAATCCTCAAACAAAAGCATGGTAAACATCATCAAGAAGTTACTAGAAGACAATAAGAAAACTTGGAATAAAAAGCTAGTCAATGCCTTATGGGTAGGCAGATTGACTACTATGAAATCAGATGGTACTTCTCCTTATCAACTAGTTTATTGGATGGAAGCTATCTTTCCATCCTCTTTGGGAGTACTAGTAATGAAGATACTTCAAGAATTGCAGGTTGAACCAAATAGTATCCAAAGAAGAATCAACCAAACTATCCATCTACAACAAACCAGAGAAGAGGTCTACATCAGGTCTCAAGTTGTGCAGGAAAGGGTTAAAAAAAAAATTTGATAAGAGAACAAAGGCTAAAGATTTCTACCTTGGTGACAAGGTGCTCAAGTGGGATAAAAGGAGGTAAGACAAAGGTAAACATGGGAAATTTTATTTCTTATGGAAAGGTCCATATGTCATTTATGCTTTTAGAGGTAATAAGGCTTTCTTCCTGAAAGAAATTGATGGTACAGAAGCAGAAGGTGGGCCAATGAATGGTCGAATGCTAAAACACTACTTTGAACCTAGTTACTAATTATCATTTCCCATTTGTACATATTCTATTTTCAAAAGTCTAGTTTGGATTGGATGGTGATTTTTGAAGTTGAAGCCCGAAGAGAAGGCCTTAACCTTTGAAATATTTACTGTCATAAGTATCAATAATGCAAATGCACAGAGGAACACTTTGCAAGGCAACATCAACAACAATTGAAAGGCCACTGATCTTTAAAGTTCTTGGCATTTCACTAGAAAATGCCATCCCCAAGTGGAGCCACTATTAGGTTCCTATACCAAATAGGAACCATAATTTTGAATGACTAAGGTTAAGCCTTGTAATATTTTACATACCTTTGCTTTTTGCAAATGTTTTCCATATTAAAAAATTAAAAAATGTAAAGAGGGTATGTCATAAAAGAATAATCAAAGGAAAAAAAGAATAAGAAAAGGTCAAAAAATGAAAATATATGAACCCCAAAAACAAAAGAGACCATGAATGTGTGCAAGTCAAAATGCCACTACTTACTCTTATGCATAATACTGATTGTGTACAGCTTGTTATTCATGATATAATTTATGGTAATCAAACTATTTAATCTTGATTATAACATGCTTTGAATTTTATTTTTGTAGTTAGAGAATAAAATCTCACCATATAGTTTAATCTTGGCAGATCCTTAGATAGGTAGAGAAAATAAAAGGAGTTCATCAGTTTAATCTCAGTCCTTGGATGTTATAAGGTTTGAATTAGATAGTCTACTTTGTAAGAGAAAAAGAATTGATAAGGGTTTGCTAGCCTAAATGCACCCAAATAAAATGAAGAAAAAATGGTAGGGTGAGTAAATGGGTAAGTAGAAAGGTTGTAGAAATATCAAGTGATTACACAAAAGCACTTATGTCATGCTTAAACACATATTTCAAATGTGCATAAGCAGTAAACAAAGCAAGGACAATGGTTTACAACTTGGTTTATTTAACATCCCCACAGTCATTTCACCCCTCTGCTTACTAATTTCCCACAAATAAGTTCTAGTACTTTAAATCCTACAAGTCAAAGAGGCTCAGAGCATTTCTCTGACTTTTGGAGGGACCAGACCCTTGGCTTGATGACTTATGGACAAAAAGTGTTAGAATCCCCTTCATAAAATTCATCTCCCTTCATTTCCCCTCATTAGTCTAATAAAACCCCTTTTCCTAAGGTTAAACTTCATTTACCTAGGAAAAGTAAACCGCCCCCCCCAACAATTAAACATATTTCATTCAAAAACCCACAAGAGAATTTTATCCTAAGTATTGGTTGTATGTAAAGCGTGCAAATGTTACATGCTACATTATGCTTAAAGGATATTACCCACTTCGCTCATTTCATATTAATTTCTAACTTTATTGTATAAATCCCCTATAATTACCTTTTCTCCGTATTAATTAATTCCTTTATGTAAAAAACCCAACCCCTAGTTTAGTTATAAACTATACACTTTACCCCATATCCCAACAAAAGTTATTAATCACGTCATTAACCTCACACGATTCCCTAATCCTGCGATTAAGCCCTGCCTGATCACTTAACCAAGGATGAATTCCTAAACTAATCCCATATTGTCGAATATTAAACCTATGCCCCCCACCCCCCAAAGTCTTTCCTTTATCCCCTGTGCAATTCCCTCACTCGACTCTTGTTTGATCATCTCCCCCCCATCCAACATCCTACATCCATATCGGCCGAAGCCGATTGTCGACCTTTACCCGCTAGATAAGGCAGTTTTCCCCGACACCTTGAATGCTACGTGTCGCACTCTAAGATAGATCAGGTGACCCCTCCCAAATACCGCTCGTGCCACAAAAGCAGTGCGATGGCCCTCCAATACGCTTCCATGCTTAACCTTAAAAACAACTAACTTTTCATTCGTAAATGAACCCGCCAAAAGAAATTGTTTTTCTATAAAAGGCTGAAAATCCCTCTTTTCACCCTTTTCACTCATTTTCTCTGTAAAATTGTGAAAACTTGTGCGACTCTTGCAAATGTTGAATTGACCAACAACCCTCCAAATTTGCTCTAGAAGACGCTGCAGACAACCCAACTTACCTCACAATCCATACAAGAACTGTACAAACCTCTACAACTATTGTGAACCATCAATTTGAAGCCAGTTCGCCCAATTACAGGTATTTCACCATAGAATACCACTTCTTGTTCACATTTGGAAAAATTCGGCCTGCTAAGTATTTTCATTAAGTCAAATTAATTGAAAATTCCCTTAAATTTAAAGAAACCTATCCAAACCCTCTGATAAGTTTCCACTTTCCATTGAAAACCTTTAAATAAACCCCTGGTGCCTAATTCATATCCACAAGAACTGAATAATGGCTACCCCTATTGCCATGGACGTCTGACCTGTGAGGACTCCGCATTTAGACCTAGACCACTTTCCCCTGGCTGACAGGGACTTCCAAATAAAAGATACCAGTACATCAAAGCTCCTACTCAAAATTCATTGCTTGAGTAGAGACAATTACCTGAACCATTTAGATGACATTGGCCTTTGGGATTCCAATTTACCCAGATATCAATTCCCCCAAGTACATGTCTTCCCAGAAATTGTCCACATGTGCCATCCATGCTATGTCCCTAGCCATAGAACTATCATGTCACAAGACTAAAAGGTTTTTCTTACCATCACAGCTGAATCCATAAATGAAATGTTGCATTTTCAACCAAGATCTAATCTAACCCCACTCTCAATTTGGGATCTGATAGACTAGTACACCAATTTAAATCCATCCAAATTGGCCCAGTTACTCCAAAATTTCATTTTGGAAGAAAAATATCTTCCTAAAGATCCCCCTCCATATATGTCAGCCATTTTCTCTACCAGGGGCAAGCATATTGTGACCATGATATCATGTATTTTGGGCTACACTACAAGTGAATACATTGATGAACTTATACTTGCCTTCATGTCCATTTATACCCCAAGACAACCTCCTGCTGTTTTGTACAACTGTGCTGAGTTTATAGCTGATAGGATGCATGAACAGTTTACTAGAATGAGCAATGAAAGAGTGTTTAAATACTCCTCTGTCCTCTATCATATGTTCATGTACTACCAACCAGACACATTTCCTTTCACTCTCCAAAAGCTTGATACCAAAGCCCAACCCAAGTCTTTCATTTTTTGGACCCCATTATTCCACAAATTTGGATCACCATACACTTATTCAGATTTTATAGATTCTTTTGTACATCTAGTCATGATTATGCTTACAGGAAATCCTCCACCTAAGATAAGTCCAAAAATAAAAAGGGTCCTCCAGCTATCCAAACAAACCAAAGTAGGAGATTGGTATATGTACCAAAACCACACAGAGATAAGGACTTATGGGTGCTAGCTTGCACCATATTAAATACCCAAATACCTCCCCATGAGGTTATTTTCTTTGGAGTATTATAGGCAAAAAATGAACTCAAATGAAGTAAGTTTTGTTTCAGCCAAGAAGGAAACCTAGTTCAGATTCAAAGATCAATTGGGCCATTTCATCTGTAATTCAAGAGAAGTAGGGGAGGAAGCAGATCGTATATCACACGAAATGAAATTCAAAAAGAGTTTCAAGTGGAGATATGGCCCTCAAGGATTCATGACCAGACATAGGAAAAAGGCCAAATTAGGGCCTTACATTCATCACCCCATACCTAAAATAGAAGCTTATGCCAATCAATCAAAGTGGTTGGAGAACACTCCTATAGATAGAGATAGTACAAAGGTAGACATTGAGAATACCTTGATTGATTTAGAGAGGCAACTTGATGAGAGCTCATTTCTACAGGTACTGGAACAGAAAGAAGCCACCATGAGCACCCCTCTTATCATGCAGACTCCTCTGAATGAGGAGAAATATCTTAAAAGAAACAGAGAGGGGGCTTCCACTTCAGGAATCAACACCTCTAATCTGCAGCAAGAAACAAGTCACAGCAAGAGGCAAAGGCTCAATCCTGTTTCTGAACAGGAAGATACAAAAGGATCAACACAGGTAACCAACACAGAAGGAGTCAAAAGTAGCGCCACAACCCCATCCAAAGACATACAAGATCCATCCACATCACAGACTCAGATTTTGTAAAGGCAGCTAAGTGTGGAAGTGTCTTCATTCAGTAGGCCTGCTGAGAGAGACCAAGACATAAAGGACAAAAATAAAGAAATCAAAATGAGGAATGAGAAGCTCAAAGCTCAGACATATGCTCAATATCTGAAAATCATTCCACAAATCAAACAAGGATGATGTCATCTTTTCACATTAAGGCGGGAAAGCTTCAAATTTCCTTTATCAAACCTACAGCACAGCAGCCCAAGACATCATCAGACATCAAGAGAGTTGATTTTGAAGTATTGGCAAGGGATATTCATCCCATAGACTAGATAGAACTGCATAAACAGGCTAGAGAGATGATATACTCCACCCTTACAAGTAAAGCCATAATTGCCCATTAGCTACAAAACTCACTAAACAACATCTCGACACAGTTTTAGTTGGAGAAGGCCTCCTCACATGCTAAGGATAGCAGGATTAAGTCTTTGGAAGACTTAGTTATTGAGTTGGGACATGATCCCAAATATATTAAAGCTACAGAGCAGCTCATAAAGAAGAAGAATAATGATGTTTCTGCACTTAAGAAGCAATTCAAAATACCCCAGCTGCAACATCCTCAAACACTTGAAGTCATAGAGAGCCAAACCAAACATGAAGAGTTGATGGACTTGGTCCTAAAACTCAATGATCAACTAAGTGAGACAAAGAAAGAATTGGATAACTTGATCCCATTAAAACAAATTGACATAGCCACAACTTCCACAAATATCATCCCTACAGTATCTACAGTAATCACTTCCACATTGGCAGCTTCACTAGCACCTACAACTCCACCTACCACAACATTGCTAGTCACAACAGAGTCTACAACAGCAGGTGCATCAGGAGAAAAAGCAGCAAAGTTGCCCAGAGCCATGGAAGAGATGTCTATTCAGGCTACAAAAATGAATAGACTGAAAGAAAAGGTGGCAAGTTTAGACACTGACTACAAACTTGCCCAAATTATGCAAAAGGAAGAGGCACAAACGCCAGTAGAATAAGTGAAAGAGTCAAAGCTATGGAGAAAGACCTAACATTAGAGAAACCCCTTGGACAAGCCAAGGAACTATTATGGGCCAATAACATTGACTCCATCAAGGATATTTGGCCATCTATTCAAGTTATTTTTTAGCAGACAGAACTGATAAAGATAGCTACAGTAGCTATTCAGAAAGTTAAGGAGGAATTGGGAGACATGCTTGAGGATGCCAATAGATTCATCCACTTTCTAAATGGAAAAAACAGGTATGAGCTTCATGAGGTAGATATAGAAGACAGGACTGAAACCATTTTGGAAATAAGGAAGATCCTTTCCAAGAGAAACCTAATGCTAAACTTGGAAGAAAAGTTCCAAAACATGCAGGTAGCCATTGATAGATTCATGGCTAAGTTCCAAAATTTGAGGGAGAAAGGATTGCCCAGTCCATTGATCATTAATGAAAAACTTATGACACAGCTAGACTATGATAATAGACTCAAACAGTTGGCTAAAGAACAAGCTAGCACTTCAACAATAAAAGCACTACGAACAGGCAAAGTTTTGTATAATACATTTAAGAAATTGTTTTTTCTCCAACATGAGATAAAACACTTGTTCATCACCAAGCCCAATTTTTCCGAGTATATTGAGGCTGATGAAATATATAGGCGAATGATGAATGTCAAGTTACCTGATGCAGAATAGTGGGAAAAGATGACTAATTTACTATAAGAAATTTACAATAAAAAAGTTACTGTACAGTAAAAGTAGAACAACCAGGTAAACAAATGAAAATAGGTCAGCATGGTTAAAGAGTATCAGTGCCAAAGAGTATCAGGTGAAAAAGAAAAAGTTAAAGAAGATTCCAGTGTAAAAGACCACAACAGCAAGCCAGCATAAAGGGCTACAAATCCAACCATAAAATCCAGCAGTACCACAATAAAAGGAACAACATGAAACAGTTCAATCGCTATCTCTATCTTCCTGCAAGAAGATATTTTGTATTTCCTTGATTAAATCTCAAGTTTCTTTTGAGATATTTTGTAATAATTTTTGTATAAATACTTCACAATTCGAAGTATGTAGTGTGGGTTCTTAGACTTTCTATAGACCATTTTGATCAAAAAACTGTGAGCTATTGTATCATTGACCGGACCAGCAAGCTGGATTAATGAATAAAGACAAGACATTTCATAGGATTCATGTGTAGAGCGAAGTGCAGACAAGTATTCTCTCTTGTGTTGTTATATTTTTTAAATTTTTTCCACAATCTTTAATGTATTTCTATATTTGAATGCTATAATATGGAATGATATCTCATATTTTGCTTCATTGCACTCTGTTTTAACTATTATGCATTTAAATGTTTTCTTCTGATTATCTAAGTTAAGGAATTATTGGTTGCTCCTTAGTTTAGGTTTTCTCCCTATAATCTATAGCAAAGGATTCTTAATTGCCCTTTGTTCCCAATTATCCTATGTTCCTCGTTTTGATCCCGGTCTGAGAATTATTAATTGCTTTCTCACCCTAGTTAAGATCATTTCACCCATCTGGACCAAAGACCTACACTATACTCTACTAGCTTGCCCTTTGAACACTCCCTTTAGTGAGTTAATTCCAGTTATGTTGCCTTTATTTGACTCCATAACCCAATGGTCCAAAGACCTCATTCTATCCATCTGTTTTAAGGATTCCACCATCTAGCCTTCAATACAAATCAAAAACCCCTTGAACCTTCAGAACTAGCCTAAAATTCCAGCGAACAAAGCTAAATCATATAAAGAAAGCCCTCTTTGAGCCATAGGTTGGCTAGAGCCGATGCTTAAAAGTTGGTTTGTGGTTACCTCGGTCCTTTCCTTCTTTTGGAAACTTCTAGGGAAAAGTTCTGAGTGATAACATTGACCACTGGTGACAAGGTATACTATAAAGGCACTCCTTGTCTAAAATTCACCAATTCAAACCTTGATGTACACATGTTTGCAATAGGGAAAAATGATGTTAACATGGGCATGTGATGGTTATATCTGACTCTGTGTAATAGGTTTGAACCTTGTCTAGTTGTTGATTTATTTAATTCTTAAAAGCTTTATCCAATTTGTCAATCATTCCATGGTATTATTAGTATTAGTAGCTATAATAAATTTGAAATTTATCTTTTAGAAACATGGTCCAATTCACCCATATTTGATGGTAATATTGGCCACAAAATTTAGCATTTCTCTTTTAGAAAATTTACCCAATTCCCTGATTCCTAGATGGTATGAGAAATTTAAGCTTCAACTTTTGGAAAGTTTGTGCACTTTTTTTTTCCAATGGTAATATATACCATCAGAATTTAAGATTTAGCTCTTTTAAACATAGTCCAATTCACCAATCCTTGGATAGTATTGGGATTTGACTTCTAAAAACTTCGTCCAATTCCCCAGTCCCTCGATTGTATTATTGGCCATTAGCTAAATTTACTATTTATCTTTTAGAAGCTTCTACCAATTTGCTGATCCAACGATGATAGTATTGGGATTTGACTTTT
This sequence comes from Pinus taeda, assembly GCA_000404065.3. NCBI lineage: Eukaryota > Viridiplantae > Streptophyta > Pinopsida > Pinales > Pinaceae > Pinus > Pinus taeda. Next base: position 177,537 of record APFE031252252.1, read on the forward strand.
AAAAACTTCGTCCAATTCACGAGTCCCTCGATTGTATTATTGGTCGTTAGCTAAATTTAACATTTATCTTTTAGAAGCTTCTACCAATTTGCTGATCCAACGATGGTAGTATTAGCCATCGTTGAAATTTGACACTTGACTTTTAATATTTCATTTAATTTTCCCATTTCCCCGTGAAATTTTATTGGTTGTCAGTGAAATGCAATATTTTAGCCTCATAAAATCCTTGTAAAGTTATGGAGTAGATTGCAGCACGCTACAGGAGAATTTGGGTTTGACATTAAAGAGGCTTATTTTTTATTGAATGGAGGTATTTTTTTTTTCAATTCTCTCAATCTGTGATAGACTATGGACAAAATTTGTATTTGACATTAATTGAAGGAATTTTTCAACATTTGCTCCCATCATCATAAATTAGACAAAATTACTCCCCGAGATTTATGACAATTCCATAAGTAATTTTCTTTTTACCAATATTTACTAACCATAAAATTTAGGAACAATTTTTCACTATCATAAAATTATATTTTTCAACTTTCACTTTCCCTAGTACTAACAAATTTTCTAATTCATTTATCATGTCTCCATTGATTATGCTCACCTTGGTAAATACTAGATATTTGGGTCATGCATTAATATATGTGTACTCTTTATACAATTTCAATAGTTCAATTTATATGAGACTTAGATCTTACTCCTATAACTAAGGAAGGTGAAAGACTAGTATACTTTCAGGTCATTATGCCAAATTTGTATGGCAAATTAATATCTATACCACATTATGAATTATTTACAAGAAAATATATGCATTTTTCATCTCTAATTTACCAACAAATTCAAAAGTATTATCTACACTAATGCTCTCTATAGTTGGCCATCCCATAGTCTAACTATGATACCACAAGAGAACACTATCAACACTTAGAAATTTGGGATGGGCGAAGGAAACTGTTAAATTGTAGCAAGAAAAGGCTTCATTTGACTTGTGCCTTAGTCAAATGGAGAAATTTTAATTTCCACATCAACAAGATGACTTGAGTTGTAGTTAGTAGGAGTGACATGGCCAAGTCACTTAGTTAAGTCAGTCAATTCAAGTGTGTGGACAAGAAGTAGAGTTGTGCATGAGTTAATTGCTAAGATCTAGCAATCTAATGGATTTATACTAAGTGAAACTTAGTTATCTAAGCTCTAGTCATGAATAAAGTTAGTAGTAGTTCAATTGAGTAGTTGTAACTGTTGTTAGCTCACTGATCTCTCAGTTAGCTAGTCAATTTACTAAAATAGTCCTAGTCATGCATGCAATTCAAATTGCCTAGTTGAGTGTAGGAAAAAGACACCAATGTAATTATTATTGTATACTAGTGAGTGTACAAAGTGTGCATTCAGAAAGTGAGCTAATTCTCTTAGGATTTGCACGAGCAAATAAGAGCTTCCCTATTTTTTAGGAGCAAGAAATGCACAAGGAAAGAGGATGAAGAAGGAGGAGTAATTTACCTAGGTATTTGGTGGAGCAGACTCAAGAGCAATAGATCAATATTGCAGTGCAGGTTGAGCTTCAAGGATTGAAGTTTTCATTGTAATTAATCATTGTCTCATCTGATATAATACAAATAAGGGGGGATTTTTCCTATTTGGGTTCTCTAGTAAAATATTGTGTTCATTATGAATGATTGCATGTGTTTCTATTGTATGTTTTCCCTTCCACAAATTGAGTAGAAGAAATTTGTGTCTAATGTTTTTTAGTCTAAATTCCTTAGCAACTACAAATTTTGAGTAATTTCTACATCATATTAGAGTGATTGGAAACTCCATAGAAACTAGATTCTTGATCATCTCTGAAAGAAACTTTGAATAGAGGATTTGTTGTGCAGGTATTTCGTAAGTGTAGAAAAAATGTCTTTCTATGGATTGAGTCTTGAGTATTCATTGGAGGGTACTTTGAATTTCATAGCTTGGAAAGATAGAATGGAAGATGTGTTGGATGATAATGGAGTATTGGAGCACACATAAAATATATGTTCTAAATTTGCTAGTTGTCTCATCGTAGTGGTTGCAGTTGCTAAGATATTCCAAAACTAGCAGCATTAGATGCATGTCAGTTGGCTCAATGGAAGATAGACAAAAGAAAAGCTAGGAGGATTATCCTGGAGGGAGTCAGAGACCATGTGGTTTCCAGTTTGCATGGTGTTGTTAGGATTACAACAAACCTCTTTTTTTTGTACATAAGAAAAAAAGACCTAAATAATTCTTTTATTGTTTTTCCTAAAAAATCCAAAAAACTTTCAAAAATTAAAGAGAAACATCAAAAAATAGTTTTAGAGGTCGAATGTCTGATTCACAAAAATATCTTTTAAATAAAAGAATATCTAACTACTCGACCTTTCGAATAGCAGGTCAGGCCAACTCCCAAATCTCCTTAAGTATTTGCGCTCGACTACCCGACCTATGATCAACACCCAACTCATGTGTAGTGAGGGTTGAGAAGAAATAAAGCTTTAAAAAATAAAATAACTCCTTACCTCCCAACTACCCAACTGTCCAATCCCTTGAATAAATAATATTTATTTTCCTCAATTTGCGTGCATTTCATTTTTCATGTGATTGAAATGAATTGATTTGGAACTTCGTCATTTCATGCTAAATGGATTGATATTGATATCAATAATAAATTTCTCCGATGTTATCTTGATTTACGAAAAAATACAGTTGGATTACTTAATGGGAAGTTAATGAATGAATTAATTCACACTATCCTCTGGTTTTAAATAAAAAAACCACAACTCCCTATAGCATTTCTCTTGCACGTTATTTCATTCTTTTAAACCTGGTTCAAAGAAACTTGAATTGAAGAAATATGATATCAGTTGCAAAAATTATGTGTAATTAGGTTGAAACTATAAAATATTCTTAGTTCAATTTCAAATTTTGATTAGGAAAAACTTATATATATTCTATTCTTTTTTCACAAGCCACAAAAAGGGAAGAAAGGAAAATTGCTAGCAGTAAAAAAACAAGTGGAGTAGATAAAGGAAAAGCTCAAAGGAATCAAGAATCCACAGCTAGAGGAGGCCAACCTCAGCCCATTCTTCATCTCCAACTCAACTCACAAGACCTAGAAATCAGGTACGATGAGATGGGAACATATTTTTTATTCTTTTGAAGATAGAAGATGGTGAAAAAATGCAAGGTATTCTCAAACAAAGAATAATAAGTTTAATACACAAGGTAGCTGCTAGGGTTAGGATTTTCCCTTACTACAATACAATTTCATGGATTTTTTCTCATTGTTGATATTTCAACCCGAAAAATATCATACCATAAAAAATTGTCATAGCCTCATGGAAAACATAAGTCCTATCTGTGATCTATAAGCTCAGTCCCCCAAGCATCCAGCTCAATGTTGAATTCCTCAAGAATTTTTTGAAACAATGCCTTCAAGAAATGCAGGGAGAATTATGACAAAGTAATTGAAGATTAGCGTAGGAAAGAAAATTAAGGGTTTAATCCTAAAGTTAATAAGGAATATCCCATCATGATTTTCAAGAAACCCATAATATTTCTCATAAAAATTCTGACCAGTTTATATGGAGAGCAGAATTGTGAACATTTCAAAACAAAATGGATTCCAATAATCCATAACATCCTAAAGGATGGGAAATGTTTCAATTGGGCTGACACTTTGTCACAAAATATCACAAATACTTTAAATTTGTCATTATCATCTCCCCCTGGCTACAAACACATTTTCTATATGTATGCTTATCTGATAGATGTTTTCATTCCCTTAGTTCCTTTGACCAACAACTCCCTATTCAAAATTACGCCCCAATCCTATGGGAGTCCAATTTCAAATTTCGTTTTTACGATATTTTCCATTATGTCATGATTCATTTTTCTTAAATCATCTTTGGTACAACCCCTTCAAGAATTAGTCAAAATATGAAAGAAGGCATAGAGTTCATTGGTCATTGGTTTGTTTAAGAGTTGTTTTCTTATATAAGAGTGTATGGGAGTGAGATTGGCCCTGATCTCTTAACCCGTTGGCCCTAAGAGAAGTGGAAAATCAAGCCTCTTTAAATGGCCAAGCTAGGAAATTAAGTAAGTTACAAAAAAATATTTGGCCTAGGTTTCTAATTAAGTTTGGTGACATAAAAATTAGAGGCAAAGGACATGGATTCAAGGAAGCAAAATAACTTCAAGAAGTTTGGCTACATTCTCTACCTCAGTATGATTATGATCCTCATGGGATTACTATCAGGCATTATACATCAGCTAGCTTTATGAAAATATTTGTTCATTAGGAGCCTCCCTTTGATGAGATTTTTGTAGATATAGATGGTTTTCAATAAGCCATTGAAAGAGGAAAGATTTTAGATATCAAAACAAGATACCATTTACAAAAGTTTAGAGAAAATATGTTTGAAATTTTCTTAAGCGAAAAAGGTCTTCATCTCAATATTTATTTTGAGGAATTAAAGGCTTATGCATTCTTTCAATTTAATTTCAACCAAATCACTTCATATCCTTATAGTCTCTCTCAAAAGGAACAAGAAGTACAAATTAAGAAAATAGAAGATGTTCTTGTTATATGTAAAGAATTTGAAAGTTGTGAAGGAATGAAGAAAGATCAGAATGTTACAACAGAAGTTACAACTAAAATAGTTCCTAAAGAAAAGAAAGAGAATCCAGTAATAGCCAAAACAAGAAAAAAGAAAATAGTAAGTGAGCAAGACTTTATTTTGATCAATTACCATGAAGAAACAGAGCAGAAGAAACTAGACAACATAACAAGTCAAGAAATGGAAATTGACAAAGAGAAGGAAAATAAAATATTTGATGATATTATCATTCAAAAAAGTAAAGAGGAAAAGGAATCATAAGCATAGATGGATATTGTTTCCACTACATCTCCAAATACCTCAATGAAGCCTATTTCCACCAAGATCCCTTGGGAATCCTTTTTGTTCAAACCAATTATTGAACTAGAAACATTTCCAGATACAATTCCTTCTCTAATAGATTATTATTTCAATTCTCAGACTAAGTCAATAGTGAGAAGAACAAAGAAAAGAAAGCATGATTCTTTAGACATTGTGTTTGAATTCAGTTGGCAAGCTCAAGGAGATGTAAAAGAGAAAGCCAAAGAGCCTTCCCAGGCCTTAGGAGCTTTTGTGAATAACCAATATCATATAAATGAACTTGCAACTTCATATCACAACAGTCTATAGAAAATTAAAGTGTTAGAGAAGCAGATAGAAAAAAATGAATTATTTAATGAAGAAAATTGGCAAAAGTACTCGGAAACTATGATTCAATGTTTCAGAGTAGAGAGAGAAAATCTACATAAATGGTTTCATGTAGAATTGAAAGAGTTAAATTCAAAACATGAGCAACATATTCAAGAATTAAGGCAAATGCATGAAACTGAAACTCGTATTTTGAAGGAGAAGGTTGAAAGAAATATTGAGATCAAGACTACGACTTTAAAAGAGAAAATTAATTCTCTTCAAAGCTAACTAAACCAGAATCAAGAAGCCACACAGAGTCAAGATATTTTCAAAGTAAAGGCATTACAAATATATCTAAATATAAGGAAAAAACAATCAAAGTTCTACAAATAGATGGATAAAATCTCAAGATTTTATCGAGAGATTGCAGATTTATATGAAAGGTTTAATTCTTTAATAGAAGAAGATAAATTCAGTGAAAAAAAAAAATTTCTATTCTTGACTAGTAAAAGGAATTTCGATCTAATGAAATTCCTAAAATTTCAAAAACAGATAAAAGATTAATTCTTGCGTCTTTGAACCATAGGGAAGATGAAGCCAGAGAAATCATAGAATGGACCAAAACTGCACAAGGTAAATGCTTGACAATTTGGGAGAAAGAGACCAATTTTACAGAAGAATTTGACCTTCTAGGGTCAAAGGCACTAAAATAAATTGTTCCAAGGGAGTTAAAGCTGCGAATATATGACCTTGTTATCAAGGACCAGATAGATATTAGAAGGATCACGGTCTAGACTAAAAAAACTTTTCATAAATTCTACAACTTCCTTTTGAGCAAATTAAGCTCATTACTAAATTTGAAATTGAATATTAGAAAATAAAGAATAAATTCCAAGGTTTGATTGTCTGCTATCAAATCAACATAAACCGATTTCCTTCTATTCACTTCTCATTTGTTTCCCAAGTGTATTCAAAATGGGTGAAACACATCGAAGTTCATGCACCCCATCTATTGCTCAACCTAAACTATGAATATTCTAAGGAAGAGAAGAAGTGTCCTACTTCTCAGGGAGATATTAGTTGAATAGTGATGGAATTTATCTTTTTAGAAGTAGATTTTTACTTTCAAAAAATATTTTGATTTTCTTGTTTTAAGACTTATCTTTTGAAGCATATCCTATTTTTTTAAGTATTTATAGAAAGGGTTCGAGAAATTGTGAAGACTACAAACTTGTATTTTTGAATCAATTTTGAAGTAACATCTTTTTTGAAGGCCAATTTCAATTTTAATGTCTGATAAGAAGACCAATTTCAGTTTTAATGTGTGATAAGCTATGATATTTATGTCTTACATATCTTTAATCACTCGATGGATGCATTTGGTATTTATCTCCAACTTGTGCTATTTAATTATGAGTGAATATTTGATTTTTATGTTAAACATTTCTTATGACATGTTATAGTCTACATCCATTTATCAACAAAGGTTTATGAATTGTTAATTTTTCATTATTGCTTCATAATTGGAATCTGATATTCAAAAGATAGGATTTTGTTTGCTCTCATTTTTGAGATAAATGTTCTCTTTTATTTCTATTTAGTTAATGCGTCCATATGTATTTTAGAAGATAACAAAAAAATGTTTAAATAGGATGAAAACCTGAAAAAAATAAAAATAAATAAATAAATAAATAAAAAATAAATAATAATTAACAATATAATTTTCAGAGTTTTCTATGTAAAAGCTATTTCAAAACTTATCTATGTAGTTATCTAAACCCAAAAATATAGTTAGGATTTGAAATTACGTGATATTTCACACAGTATTTTGTTCATTTGAATCCTTTAGTCCCTATTGTTTAAACTGATTCTATCATACTAGGAGTTTATGTTTATATTTTTGTAGATAATTGTAAATATTAGAATATGTCATATATTTTCACTATATTAGTTATTGTTTTTGTAAATTAGTTTAATTTTAGTTTTAGATAATATAGGAAACCAGGCTTTTGTTTTAGAGAGTATACGACCATCTAATTGGGACCCTAATCGGGAAAATACTTACTCGTTGTAGGAGGAATTCTTCTGCCAATCAACACATGGCAAGAAAATTGCTTATGCAATGTGGAAAAAGGATCACAGAGTTATTTGAAAGCAACAATGATGCCAAGAAATTGGAATTGAAACATAAGGTCAAGAACATTTGAATGCAGAAAAATGAAACCATTGTTCAATACCTATCCAGATTCACTTAGGTTTCAGATGAACTTGGAGGAGTAGGAGAGACTCCGCCACCATATGAGCTAGTTAGGTTAACATTCCTTAATCTTTCGAAGTCCTAGAACAACTACCAAGATTCAGTTAATGGAAGAGAAAGCTCCCAAATTGGGAGAGACTTTGGTTTGACTTGGTACAAGAGGAGATTAGAAGAAACACTAAAGATGAAGTCTCATCCATATCTAATGAGGAAGAATATTGTGCTCTAGTTGGTAAAGGAAAAAATTCCAAATGCAAGAATGCCCAACATGAGGTAGAATCCAACCAGAACCATGGCAAGAAGAAAGACCTCAGTAAAATTAAATAATCCCACTGCCATGATTATGGACACTATGCAACCAAGTGTCCACATAAGAAATCAATTAAGGAGCTTGCAACCATAGCAGGAGGAGATTCTCTCACATCACAATTCGAGTTGGATTTCACCATCATTGCATGCATGGAAAGCACACTAAGAGGGAGTGAGTGGTACCTAGATTCTAGTGCTTCATATCATATGATGGGAAATAAGGAGTTCTTCAGTAGCCTAGAGGAAAAGGATCTACAATTACCCATAGAGATTGGAGATGATGGGAGATATAATGCCAAAGATATTGGCACTATCGCCTTTAAAATTGATTCAGGCTCTCACATTCACCTAAAGAATGTAATGTATGTTCTTGGCCTAAAGAAAAATATATTTTTTGTAGTTGTACTTGAAGGCAAAGGATACGATGTGTTCAGTAGAGGGAAGGCATATATTAAGCATGTTTCTACTAGACAAATAAAAAAAATGGTGTTCGAGTAAAAAATTTCTACAAGCTAGAGGTAAATTTCACCATGTTTGCAACTAGACCTCCAGGAATGAGGTGGAGCAATGTAGAGCCTTAGTCCTAGAGTTGCAAAGATTTAGGCAGGGTCCATATGAGAGCAACAATAGTTGAAGTAAAATATTATCATGGATCATTACCCTTGCTATAGGGTCCCACAATATTTAGTAGCAGAAGGATCAATGTTAGTTGATGCAGTCAAATCTTGGTAGACAGTTGCAGCAAAAAGACACAGTTGATTCAATATTTTGGATGCCTCTCAGTTGTAATTGTTGCAGTAGAAACAACAACAGTGAGAGGGAGTGTTAAATGTGTTACAATACATTCCTATAGAGGAGCAGGACATAGACATCTTGATAAAGGCTTTGTCAAGAGGCAAGTTCGAGTTCCATAAGCGCGAGATAGAGGTTGTTCATAACCCTTTTCTTGTTGAGAGGGAGTGTTAAATTGTAGAAAGAAAAGGATTCATATGAATTGTGCCTTAGTCAAAAGGAGAAATTTTAATTTCCACACCAACAGGATGACTTGAGTTGCACTTAGCGAGAGTGACATGGCCAAGTCACTTAGTTAAGTCAGTCAATTCAAGTTTGTGGGCAAGAAGTTCTAGTTGTGCGTGAGTTAATTGCTAAGATATAACAATCTAGTGGAGTTACAGTTAGTGAAACTCAGTTATCCGAGCTCTAGTCATGAATAGAGCTAGTAATAGTTTAGCTGAGTAGTTGTCATTGGTGTTAACTCATTGATCTTTTAGTTAACTAGTCAATTTAATAAAAATAGCCCTAGTCATGCATGCAATTCAAATTGCCTAGTTGAGTGGAGGAAAAAGGTGTCGATGTAATTATTGTTGTATATTAGTGAGTGTATAGAGTTTTCATTGAGCAAATGAGCTAATTCTACTGGGATTTTCCAGGGAAATAAGAGATTCCCTATTTTTTAGGAGTGAGAATTGCACAAGGAAATATGGGGAAGCAAGAGACCTATTTCTCCTAAGTATTGGGCAGAGCAGACTCAAGAGCAGGAGATCAATATTGCAGTGCAGATCGAGCTTCAAGGATTGAATTTGTCATTGTAATTGATCATTGTGTCATCTAATATAATACAAATAGAAGAGGGGTTTTTCCCAGTTGGGTTCCCCAGTAAAAATATTGTGTTCATTGTGATTGAATGATTGCATGTGCTTCTATTGTATGTTTTCCCTACCGCAAATTGAGTAGAAGCAATTTGTATCTATTGTTTTAAGCCTTAATTCTTTAGCAACTACAAATTTTGAGTTATTTCTACAATAACTCACTTTTAGAATACCATAAATATTAGCTAATTTCTTTGCCTTACTAAGTCTGGGTCTCAATAAATCTTATATTCCTCTCAGATATCAATTCAAAAATCCCTTCACTACTCTATTTTACCTCTATGATTTCTTTGCCCAGTACTTATCATATTGTCCCAACGCTCATGAATTCACAACACCCACTTCCCAACTAAGTTCCAAAGCTCTTTGATGAGTAATGAGCATGTAAAATTCATTTTTAGAGATCCCAAAACACACCAACAATGTTCCAATTTGTGATTAGCACCTTTTATGGGCATATTTAGGCACCCAAAGTTGTATAAACACTCAAAACAATATAACAAACTTCCCATTTGAAATGGTAGCTCTATTCTAATGAAATCACCACTCTGGCACCCATGTGCCTTTGATGGCCTCAGGTATTAGTCTAATTAAACTCATTGATATGTGATCCACATGTTTTTTCCCATTTTCCATCATCATTTGTTAGTTAATCCTCTAATTCCAAAATGGATACTTTGACATGCTTCCCAATGAATTCTAAGAGTACTTCACAACTACCACTTATGGTCCATTAATGTGGCAAGTAGTTGCTATAGTTACCCATTGCTTCATTAAATGAATTACGGGTTGGTGGTAAAACAAGGATAAAAGTTTGAATTCAAAAGTTGAGATAGATATCTGGGTGAGGTTTTTTTGCTATAAAAGGCATGGTTAATTTCCTGTAGCCCTCTTACTAGTTCCCACTCATGGCATCATAGTCTATATCAGTTCTTACAATCCCAATTCGTTGTTTAACATTTTTAGTTATCAAAGAAACATTTTCATATGGATCATTTTTAAATTGTTGAGTTTAGTCCATTGTCCTAATGAAATTTAAATATTTTTCTTTTCTAAGTAAAAGTAATATATTAATATGTACAGAAAGATACAAAGAGGACAAGGCCTCAACTAAGGTATCGTAGAGTATCAACAAAATTTGGACCACCCCAACATTGGGGAAACCAGTGCAGTGAGAGCAAAAACCTCAAAAACGATATCACTTCTCAAGCCCAGACTCCACAAAAGAAATAGTAAGATGGTTCCTTTACGATTAGTCCAGATAGGAAACCAGAACCCAAGAAACACTAGCAAAAAACAAAAAGACCAGATAATGAACACCTGGGCAGCCATAGTCGACCTCGAACTATCATCACGCTGCCCCTGCCTATTCTCCATCCCTTGGTTTCCGCCCCTTGGTTTCCACCGATGTGATATTGCGATGCAATCTGATTGCAATCACATATCGCTATATGTAAAGGCCTTTCCCTTTATTGTCCCCATTCTGCGATCCACTGTCGGGTCCACATCATCGCATCGCACATTTGAAGGTGTAAACACTCCACCCCTTGGTTTCTACCGATGCAACATTGCGATGCGATCTGATCACAATCACATATCGGTATATGTAAAGGCCTTTCCCTTTGGTCTCCCCATTCTGCGATCCGTTGTCGGGTCCGCATCATCGCATCGCACATATGAAGGTGTAAAGGCTCTGCCCCTTGGTTTCCGTCGATGCGATATTGCGATGCGATCTGATTGCAATCGCATATCGCTATATGTAAAGGCCTTGCCCTTTGGTCTCCCCATTTTGCGATCTGCCAGTCCTCGTTTAATCGCCGATCACCATTTCCATCAAATTCGAACCACCATCTGGGGAATGAGCTTCTTGTTGCACCAAGTCAGTGCAGATTTGCAGCTAATTTTGGTCATCTATGATGTCGAGAGGACCGTAGTGTAGAATCTGGTCCTGATCTGTCCAAATGTTTGCTAGAAGATCAACAACTTTTTTACAGTCCCTTTTGACATGAATAAAAGTTATTGCTTTTCTGTCTTTTATCCATTTCTCTATTGTTTCAAGCCTGGTCATTAGTCTCCCACTGTTGACAACTCGTGAAGCAGATCTTCCTTGTTGTATTTGAGTGGCCATATTGATGAGGATTTGAGTATCCCCTTCTATAAGAATTGGATAGAAGTTATGTTGGTTAGCGAGCTTCATACCTTGCCATAGGCCTTCCAATTCTACAAAGTTGTTCGTGTCCCATCCAATGGAGCCAAAAAAAAGTAATAAGGGTTGTCCCTCATGATTTCTAAATATGCCTCCATATCTTGCTTTGCCCAGGTTGCCTTTAGAGGCCCCATCAAAATTTAATTTAATCACTCCTGTAGAGGGGCGTGACCAATATGACAGCTGCCTGGTTGTGATACTAGTTCTATGGGGATTTGATTGAACTCGTGGGAGCTGTAGATTCTAGTTGGCCCAAATGCTTAATTCGTGTGGCTAAGTTGGAAAGTCCTCTGTTGTCCATTGATGCAATGTGAGAGTTTCCTCGATGTTCTAACATAGGTTAGTCCATATTATTTCTAAGGAAGTTTGATGATTTTTGAAAATTCATTTATTTCTTTCCTTCAAAATTGTCCATAGAAGGAGACCTGGCAGGATGGTCCATAACTTGTTGAGAATTTTGCTGTTGTAGGGTGCTGGAGTCCAATTGCGGATGGTGCCTCTTAAATCTCCAAGAATTATGCAAGGTCTCTGGCATCTAAATGTGAGCTTTTCTGAGAGTTGATTGGCCATGCAGCAGGAATTCATGAGGTGCTGAATGGTTTCTTCATTATTTTGACAGTTGGGACAGTAAGAAGGACCATGAAATCCTCTTTTAATTAAGTTATCCCATGTGAGAATTATTTGATGATACAGTAGCCAGATAAAAGTGGAGACTTTGGGCAAGATCCCTTTAGTCCATATACGTTGCCAGGCAGGATCTATTGGTTCTTGAGTTTGGCACATTAATTGGTATGCCTCTTTGGTGGTGTATGTGCCTTTCGGTGTGTAGCCCCATCTTAGAACATCGCTTTCTGTATGGATTCTGATTCGTCTATTGGTGAGCTCTTTGTGTAGCTCCAAGTTATAAGCTTCTGTTTCTTGCTGTGCTATTTGCCTTACTGGTTTCCATTGCCTGAATCCTTGTGTCATGCCAGGAGTCTAGAACTATGCAACATTGTCTGCCTGGTTAATGTGTTTTTCATGATGATTTGTATCTGGTAAGAATGCTTCAATTTTGGATCTCTGTTGCCAGGAGTCCATCCAGAAACGTGTTGTTCTCCCGTCCCTTATCTCCCAAAAGCTATGCTGGTAGATTACCTCTCTATGTTGCTTGGCCGCGTTCCAGATTAGGGAACCTGTAGGTGTAGTAGTGATTCTGATTAGTTCTTGTTTCGGTCTATTGTTGGCATATTTTGTTGTCCATAGTTGTGCCCATAGCTTCTGTGGACAGGAAACCCATTGCCACCAAATCCTTGCACCCATCAAAGTGTTGCTTTGTTGAGGATCTCGTAAACCAAGGCCTCCCTGTTTTTTGGGCTTGCAGATTTTATCCCACTTTACTAGAGCCCATTTTTTGTTTTGTCCTATGGCACCCCATAGAAAATTGTGTTGCAAATTGCAAATTCTTTTCAGAACCCATTTCGGTGCGGCAAGCACTAAGAACAGATAAAGGGGAATTGATTGCAGAACAACTTTTATCAAGACTAGTCTACTTGCCATATTGAGAGTTCTATATGTCCAAGATAATAGTCGACTTTCCATTTTCTCTATGATTTGATGCCAGGAAGCATGCTTTAAGGCTGAGTCTATAAGAGGGGTGCCTAAATACTGAGACGAAAGCTTGGCTTGAGAGAAACCAATGATGCGAGTGATGATTCTTTGGGTGGGAATAGGAGTATTGAAGAAAAAAATCTGAGATTTGGAGGTGTTGATGGTGGTACCCGAAGCTTTTGAAAATGTGTCTAAAATTGCTTTGAAGGTTCTGGCTTCTTGTACAGAGGGATGACCAAAGAGCATATTGTCATCAACAAATTGTTGATGGGTGATGGTAGGGGATCCATGGACAGAGAGTCCTCTGAGATTATTGGATTGGACTACATGTTTTATGATACAACCTAGACCTTCAACGATAATTATAAAAAGAAAAGGGGACAGTGGGTCACCTTGACGAATTCCTCTGGAAGGGTGATAAGGTTTATAGGGGATCCCATTGATAAGAACATAGCAAAGTGGGGAGGATATGAGACTCATCATCCATCGAACCCAGGTTGAGCTGAAACCAAAGGCCATTAGCATCTGTTTTATATATGTCCAATTGAGTTTATCAAAGGCTTTGGGAAGGTCGATTTTTAGCAACATACTTGCTTGATTGATCGTTTTGAGCGAATGAATGGTTTCATGGGTTAAAATTATACCATCCAGAATTTGGCAGCCTTCTACATATCTAGATTGCTCTGGAGAGATGAGAAGAGGGAGGAGCAGTTTGAGGCGATTGGCTATGACTTTCGAGATAATTTTGTAGATAACATTGCAGATGGCAATAGTCCTAAACTTCTCCGGAGTGCTTGGTTGCGCAACTTTGGGAATAAGGGTGATGAAATTTGAATTGAGCGAGGGGAGTAACCAATGCATTTCTCTTGATTCCTCTACCACATTCCAAACATCTGCTTTAATAAGATCCCATAAGTGATGGTAAAAATTGGACGTGAAGCCATCAGGTACCAGTGCCTTCCCTACCTTTAGTTGATTGGAAGCCTCTTCAACTTCTACGATTGTAACTGGCCTTAGCAGTAATTTATTATGCTCCTCTGTGATGAGTTTAGGTATATGCTGTAGGATATCATTGATGGAACTTTGTCTGTCTGTGTGTTGTTCTTGATGAACAACGTTGAAATGATTTATCAGCTCTTTCTCTATGTCTTCTTGTTTTTCCAATTTGTCTCTTGAGAGTTTTGAATATGTGAGGTTGTGTCATTCATTCTTCTTTGTATGGTTGTGTTGTGGAAGAACTTAGTATTTTTTTCCCCTTGTTTTAGCCATCTGATTCTTGATTTATGTCGCCATAGTAATTCCTCTTGTTTGCCTCTTTCATCTAGCTGTGTTAGTAGAGTTTGTTCCTGCTTGGTATACCCCTCTGTTCTGCCTTCTAGGATGATTTTCTGCTGAAGCTCTATCATGCTCTGTTCCAGGAATTTTTTCTCTTGGAAGATGTTGCCAAAGGTGGTATGGTTCCAAATTTTGATTTGTTTTTTGATATGTTTCAGTCTTTGCTAGAATTGGTACATAAGCGAGCCTCTATTGGGAATAAAGCTTTCCCAAGCGTCTTTGACCACGATGTTGAACTCAGGGTGGGTAAGCCAGAAAGCTTCAAACTTGAATGGTTTTCTGTTGGATTTTCCTGGATTCTTCCATTGTAAAGAAATGGGCCAATGATCTGAGCTAGCTAAGGGTAAGATAAAGGTGCTTATATCTCCACCAAGATGAACAAAGTTGTCGGGGAGTAGAAATCTGTCCAACCTGGATGCTATTTGTTGAGTACCTGCTCTTTTGTTGTTCCAAGTGAAGATGTCGTTGTCAAAAGGTGGGTGCATAAGACTATTATGGTGAATATATGCTTTGAACTCATTGCTTTCTTTGTCCAGCTTTCGTCTGCCTCCCAACTTTTCCTCCAGCTGTGTTATCATGTTGAAGTCTCCTCCCATTATCCAGAGTGGATAAGCTCTTGTAGCATTGAGGATCTTCAATGTTTCTAATTTCTTTATCTTTTGCATACTCTCCTGAGGGAAGTAAACATTAGTTAGGTGTCCGTGTATGTTGGTGCCGATCAAATGGAACATGGCTTGAATGAAATAGTGTGAAGCATGGATATTTGTTAAGGAAATGCGCTAGGAATTCCATGATATGGCTAATCCTCCTGATGCACCGGTTGCATCGACTATTGATGTTTGACATCCCGCCCAAGCTTTGGATAAAATGGGTTCTAAGGTACTGGTGCTGCATTTTGTTTCTTGCAAGAATACAATATGTGGTTGTTCTTGCAAGATCATGTTCTTCAACATTCTGTACTTCCCGAGACCATTAAGTCCTCTTACATTCCATGAGATGAGCTTCATGGTTGACTGGTAGGTAAAGATCGGTAATATTTGGTCAACTTGGAGCATCTTCCTGACTCCACTAGCATTTCCCCAATTAATATGGTACGTTGTAGATCTATCTTTCTGCCTCTTTTCTTTCCATCTTTAATGATATGTTTCCCATCCCATTTTCCTCCTTGTTGTATGCCCAAAGTATTGTATTGATGCACCCTTATGAGCACTACTTCCAAATTTTCCAGTTGTCTTTCCGGTATTGAGTCGAACTCTTTTCTTTTGCAGGCTTGCTCTAGACTGAAGATTTCTATTTCCCCGAGATAAAAGCTTTCTGGTTCCTCTTCCATTAGGCTTTGCTGACTTCCCCCTTCTTGGTGGATTGGTGGCTGAGAGGGTTTTGCCTGGATATCATCTATGTCCATATTTTTATCAAACCATAAGGCTTTGTGAATAATAGGATTGGGGTTGGGTTGCGAATATGAGGCCGAATTTTTGGAAGGGATAGCTTTCGAGGGATGACTGGTGTTATTTTGGGTGGGAGTGGGGGACAAAGGTTTGGAAGGAGCAGAGCTTGGGTTTGCTGGCCTGGGCATTTCTGAATCAAGCTGTTCTAGATCTGTTAGAATATTAAAGTTGTTGCTAGAGGATGGAAAAGCAGAAGATGGAGCTGCATTTTTGGGTGCTGAGGGAGGTTTCTTGTTATGTTTTTTCCTGCTGGTTACCTTGGTGAAGCCTGCTGGATCAGACTTGTCTCCAGAGTCTGTGGTTTTAGGCGGCATATTTAAGGGATAGTCACGAAAGAGGTGACCATGGGTATGGCATCGCCTATAATGGAAGGGTACATGTTCATAGTCAAGGGGCTGAATCCATTCAAAGTCGTCGTGAAGAAGACTTACCATGTCCAATAGCGCATGGCCAAGCTTCATGTAGACACAGATCTGTGCATAGGATGTGTATCTTTGGAGCTTAGTTTCCTCTGCCGCCTTTATAAACTCACCTAGTCCATTGCTAATGGTTGTTAGTGAATCCTCATCCTAGTATTCCAGTGGAAGCGAGTACAAGCGTACACAGACTGGCACCTAGCTAAACTCTTCCTTATCGGGGTTGAATCTTTCGACCCAATCACATAGATAGAGACCCGTTGCATTGAAGAAATAAGGTCCTCCATCCAGGACCCTGTTCCGGTCTTCAAGGCAGTTGAAAGTGGCAATGAAGAAGCCCTTAGGACCCAGCTGTAGAGTTACATGACCTTTGGGCTTCCATTTTGAAGTGATCCAGCCTTGTAGTGCTTTTTCAGTAGGCCAGAAGCCTATGAATTTGCCAATCAGGGCATGATCTTTCATGTATTTTATTTGCGCATTTATCCTATGACTAGGAAGCTCGATCTTGGGTCTTTTCGTAGTGATGAGCTTGCATGTGGGCGATGAAGCATTCTTTGGCTTACCTGAAGTCGCTGGTTTGTCCAATTTCTCTTGTTCCAAGTCTTCTTGTTCATTATCCTCCAGCTGCTACGTAGGCCATGTTTCATCCTTCTCTGCTATTTTAGTTCTGCTCTTAGTGGGGTTTTCCTTATTGTGAGTTTTGGGGGAAGGCGTTGATGCCTCCCCCATTGGACCGCTCATTGTCCTCTGCTTATAAGAGTCCCAAAATCAGATCTGACAGCTTTGTTGGGGTCTGTAAAGCTATGTGCTCAGACTGTGTGCCGTGGAAGAGTCTGTCAGGAACCCTAGTTCCTCAGTGCGCCATTGCTTGAGCTCTCCCCCCACATTTAAATATTACTACCAAGATAATGACATAATTATTTATAATAACTATGGGGTTTAAATGGGGTTATTATAACCTCTGTGCGAGAGGCAAAGATTTTGTTTTTTACTTGTCGTAACTAATCATACAACTCTTTCAATTTAAAATTTGATTTTCTAGAAATTAACCATGCTAGAAAGAAAAACAAAATTTCATAAACTTTAAATGAAATTTTTCACTACAAAGGTTGAGACATTTATAAACTCCAACCTAAAAAACACTTGGAATTTTATAACCCTCAACACACTTTATATTTACAATTTTACCACATTAATAACACCCTTATTATTGTTGTAAATGTGAAACTTTATGTTGTAGGCCATCCTAAACACCTTAGTATCCACACCTAGATCTATCATAACTTTTTTAGGTATATGCTTGCTTTAAGAAGGTTGCTATGGGTATGGTGGTTATCATAATTTTGTAGGTATATGTTTTCTTTAAGAAGGTTGCTATGGGTATCATGCATGGTAGTCATGGTGTGGCTATAGACTTTCATGAGCCTCTATCTCATCCCTTCATCTTCTTAATACATGACAAATATCACCTCCTATATGCCCTCAAGACATGTATAAGCATGGATGAATATTTGTATTACGTTAATATAAAATTAAAACTCTTAATATGTGCAATATTTTAATATCATTGTAATAATAATGATAATTAAAATTTATAATTACATATATAGGTATGTTTATTTTGGAATAAGGTTTCCAAAATTCTAATTTAATATCTATAATTATTAGGTGGAGGATATAAATATAATCTTTACAAAATATTTAAGATTTTCTTAGTACTATAAACAAATCAGAGGTTGAGATTTATCTCCAAAATAGTTATGCTCTTTTTGTTTTTTTAATTAAATTGTTTAATTAGGAAAAATGTTATATGAACAAGAGTCATATGAAATGAAATTGATTAATTAAGAAAAATGTCATATGAACAAGTGTCATATGGAATGAATTATAGTTTTTTGGGCATGTGGTATTGATAAGCCATGATAATGGGCCATGGTATGGTAACTAAGCCTATTTAATATTAAAAAATCTCCATGGTAATTGAGGTTGAATCTCCATGATTAAGAATGTTGTTACATGTTTTTTTTTTAATGTTCAAATATTTAATTTATATATTGATTTTTTATAATACCAATAATTCAAATTTTCATGGGTGTTTATGCACAAATAATAATAATAAAATTATAATTTAGTTAATTTTTATGATTTTTTAAATTTTAGCAACTTAAAATGTATCATAAATCACTATTTTGTTACTCATCATAAAATAGATTTTCCAACTATTTAATTTATGTAACTATTTTACTAATAATTAGACAATTTTATCTTAACTCATTGAACCTATTTTAAAAAATAAATTTTATAATATTATATATTCATTCTTAATTTTATTGTAAAAAACTAATAAGATTCCAATAAAAAAATACAAAAATAACTCCAAGAGTCGACTTAAATGTGCAAATAACCATGCTTGCAACTTGCATGAACAAGAGGTAAGGAAGAGAAATGTGAAAGATTAGAAAATATATTCTCGTGAAGGAGAACCACGTGGAGGTAAATAGTGAAATTATAATCATATTATTGATATCTATTAAAATGTTAAAAAATATTAAATTTTAAATAACAAAAAAATTAATAATAAAATGTAAAAAATATTAAATTTTAAATAACAAAGTAAAATTTAACAATAAACTTCATGACAATGTTGTTTAATTAAAAAAAGTTTAATAGCATGCCATTTTCTTTTACATGGCTCACCACTTAACCTCGCTATAAAGGAAAATGACACTTTCATTGTGCAAACATTTTTCCTTTACTTTTTGGGAGGATATAAAGGGCTAAGTTGATTGGATTAAATTTTGTAAATATGTTTAAAGTGAGTGTTTAGTTTACAGATTATATGTGATACTATTAGGAATATTGGTTTTGGTTTAAATATAAATGTTAAATTTAGCTTTTGATTTTATTTAAAGGTTGGAAATAAAAGTAATAAAATTATTATTTTTATTTAAATATATAATAAATTTATGTTGTTAACCATCTTTTGAAATTTTTTTATATGGTTTATAATTTAGTTATTAACTTATATATTTTAAATGTTGTTATTAATGAAATGATAAGCTTAAGCATTTCATTATCATCATATTTACTGGAATTTGAAAATATAAATGTAGTGAATTTTTTACTTTTGTCTTATAAATTATATTGTTTCTAATTTTTTTAAATTTAAAAGTAATAATATTTTTAATATTATGAGAATTATGTGAAATGATTTTTTCTTTTATTTCTAAATAATCTAATTAAGTTTAGATATCTTTATATAGCTTTTCTCTACAAAAGTTAAAAGTTTTATTTCAAATTATAAGTAATTTTAGAAACCTCATGATCTCTATATTGTATAACTTTTACTTAACCATAAAATACTTAATTATAACTATGATTTCATGAAACCAAATTTAAAAAAGTCATCAAATAAAAATAAAAATAAAAAAGTAATAAAAGTAATAAAATGTTTATTAGTATTGCTATCTAATTTTAAAGTGATGGCTAAGCTAGACACCAAATTGGTGTATAAGACCCTTGTTTATTAATATTACTATTTAATTTTAAGGTGATGGCCAAGCTAGACACCAAATTGGTGTATAAAACCTTTTGTTTGTGAGACAAAGGATCCACAATGATTTAACTACTAATTCTAATAAAACATACACACTCTACTCCCTCTAATTTTGAACCTATGACCTTTAAACTATAACCTCTTAAAAATAAACACATGCTCTTATTTACTAGTTAATAAATATTTGTAAACGATACAGTGATATGGGGTTTAACGGTAAGTTTCGCTGGATGAAAACCACGAGAGGGTTCAAGTCTCATTGAGTATGTATATGACGTGTTGTGTCTTGGCTAAAAGAGTAGGCGACCCCATAGCGGACGTCTCGCCTCTTATTGAGGCATAAGTTTCCTGCAAGTTTCCTGCTATTGTGCGGCTTGCAGGCGTAGCCTAGGTTTATAGAGCCCATAGTGGATGTCTCGCTTCTTGTTGAGGCATAAGTATAGAGCCCATAGTGCATGTCTCGCTTCTTGTTGAGGCATAAGTTTCCTGCTATTGTGCGGCTTGCAGGCGTAGCCTAGGTTTATAGAGCCCATAGTGGATGTCTCGCTTCTTGTTGAGGCATAAGATTCCTGCTATTGTGCGGCTTGCAGGCATAGCCTAGGTTTATAGAACCCATAGTGGATGTCTCGCTTCTTGTTGAGGCATAAGTTTCCTACTATTGTGCGGCTTTGAGGCGTAGCCTAGGATTATAGAGCCCATAGTAGACGTCTCGCCTCTTGTTGAGGCATAAGTTTCCTCTTGTTGAGGCATAAGTTTCCTGCTATTGTGCGGTTTGTTGAGGCATAAGTTTCTTGTTGTTGAGGCATAAGTTTCCTGCTATTGTGCGGCTTGCAGGCGTTGCCTAGGTTTATAGAGCGGACGTCTTGCCTCTTATTGAGACATAAGTTTCCTGCTATTGTGCCCCTTGCAAGCGTAGCCTAGGTTTATAGTGGTAGCCAGTTAGATTTGATCCTGGGTCTGTTCAGGATAACTCTCACCTGTTAGTTTCCTGCTTTATAGTGGCAGCCAGTTAGATTTGATCCTCTCTCTGTTCAGGATAACTCTCACCAGTTAGTTTCCTGCTATTTTGCGGCTTGTAGACTATTGCACTTAGCCTAGGTTTATAGTGGCAGCCAGTGAAATTTGAGTCTGAGTCTCTTCAGGATAACTCTCACCAATTATTGGTTATCCTAGATTTAAAAATAAATAAATAAATATTTGTAAATAAATGGCATATTAATCGCTAATAAAAAAAATGAGTCAAAGTTGGGGAGCATTTTCTTCGCTTCGAAGCTCGCTTGACCATTTGCTTCTCTTTGAATATGACCGGAAACCAGTTAGAATTTAATGTCGCAAGCAAAAATCTCGAGTTACTTATTAAATTTACGCGAAACTCGAGACCTTATTCTGCGATCAGATATAGAGAGAGACGGTGCAGGTACTTTCCTGGTGTTGAGACAGGCACCATAATAGATGTAAAAAAGGTTCTCTGCGTCATGAAAATGATGGAAAGATTCCACTTGGGTTCATGCCCGGCCGGTCCAATAGTTCACTGAGCGATGAAAAGGATGGAAAGATTCCACTTGGTTCATGCCCGTCCTGTCCAATCTAACTGTCCATGCACTGCACAGGGAAAGGTAAAGCTACTCAATTTATCCAATTTTATGTATTTTGATAAATATTAAGTCTAATGTAAAAACTCAATTATTCATTACTTGATGTGATATTTGTTATAGATATTTTGATAGTTAGTTTTTTGGATAATCTATATAATTTGGCGATTTTTAAGATAATAATCTAGTTAGGAGCTTTTTGGGAAGCTGAGAGAGTTTGAGAAAGCTTATCGTGAAGTTTCAAAAAAAAGCCAAATATTTCAATCAAATTAAGAAGTAAAGTGTTCTATAAATTAAAAAGCTTAATTTACTTCATAGTGTTTTTGGAATTTCAAAACAGACTTACCCATCAAATTTGACCGTTTTCGTATTTTCCAACCTGTTTTAACAAAGAATCTGAACAGTTTTACAAATTTTATTTGACACAGGTCAAATCACCCCCATAACAAATAATTTGGTAATCAAATTCCATCCTCAGTGCTTGTGCTTGTCCATGGGACTCTTCACTTTTCCAATCATGGGTTAAATGTTTATCCATCATGGGTTAAATGTTCGTTAAATGTTCATCATTGTTGTAGTTCAGCGCAGTGGAGTTTCTGTCACTGATCCACGAGGGTGTAAGGAAGTACAGCCGGGAAATGGGCAGTTAATGTGATCTTATCCTGGCCGAAACAGAGATCCTGAGAGTAAAGCCCAGGAGTTGAAGGTCTCCGCTCTATTTTTACCAGAGGACACAGACTGGGATAGCCCATCAAAAGCTTGAATCGTTACATTTGCCATTAAAACTTCTCGTTTCTTTCATTTGAGTGCAAATACCCTGCAAAATGAAGGGAATTGATATCTTGTGCGCCTCACCGGCATCGATCGAAACCTCCCCGAGTCTCGAACGTCGGTCTCTGGTTAAAAAAGGCAGCCAATCACGGTCGCCGGAGCGAGAGGGCAGAAAAGCTAGGGAGCCCAGTAATACTAATTCAGAGCAGCAGATTAGAGGAGAGAGACCCAAAAGAAGCACTGAACGTCGAGCAAGTAACGCGGATCAGAGCGTCGGAGGAATGGTAGAGAAGGCGAGACGATCTACGCACCGCAGGAGTTGTCATTCTATAAGCCGCTTTAGCTGCAGCGCCATTGATCAGTTGGCAATTGTTCCGTACCAGCCATCTCGGGAGCCAAAGGTTGTGAAAGAATGTCCAGTCCCTAATAATGGTACTCTGCCATCTTGCTCATCAGCAGCAGATGCTACTGAGGTATGCCATGCAGCAACAGTGAATTTTTATTAATTTTTCATCTCAATCTCTAACTGTGTAGTGGGTTGAATATTTGTGTGATAGTTTGCTTTTTCAATTTATTTTTTTACCGTAGCAGCACAAGTAATAAGAAAGCAAGTTTTATCACTAATTTTGGTCTTTTTAATTTTGGTTTTATCGTAAGTAAGTTTTATCACTAATTTCAGTATTATTAATTTTGGTCTTTTTAATTTTGGTGTTTGGAATAGATTTACAAATAGTCTTACCTTATTCATAGAATAGGCTGACTAGAACAGCCTCCCATCTATAACCAGGTTTAAATATGTACTTTTGGTGTGAATTGTCTATCATTCAAACAGCCCTACAGCAAATTGAACAAATATCCAATTTATTTATTAGAAATAATATACACAAAATTGTATTTAAGGTTAATTAGGATTATGGCCTATGGCCAGTTAAGTAGGACTATCTCGACTTACATGAGATAGTTAACTGATGAGTGCATGGCCACTTAATTAGGATAAGTGTATTTTTTTAGTGAATTATATTTTTTCAATTTTTTATTAATAAATAAACTCATTCATTATTTTTATATTATATATTTTTTCAATTTTATTCATTGCTTTCTAACCAGATTCGACATATGCAAATTCAGCCCCTCTAAGTCAGTCATCATTTCATTGAATCCATTGGTAACGAATGGTACTTTAATCAATGAATTTTTTTGATACAGGTGGTAGTGCTGAGGGTATCTCTCCATTGCCAGGGCTGTGCTGGCAAAGTAAGAAAACACATCTCAAAGATGGAAGGTAAGAAGATTTAGGATAGTATTTTTTTAATTAAATTTATTTTGATTGTAGATTTTAAAAATATTTTGAAATTTGATAAATAAAATAAAAGTGAAATCAATTGTTTGATTCACTCTTGTCTTCATAATTTACCATCTAAAAAAAATAACCAGAAAACACCAACAATGACCCAAGAACCAATTTAGATTCTATCTTTCAGTCAAGTACTACAGAGATTTGAGACTTGGTTCACTGCTGTGCGACCTTCCGTGAAAACAAATAACTTACTTATATTAAATGTCAAATTACTTATTAATAGACATTAAATATCTGATTAAATTTTGATAGGCTAATTTTTTTTATTTCCACTTTTATAGCATTATAAATGCTATCTGACATACGAGGGGAATAGCCATAGAGTGCCCTCTTCAGGTTCGCTCTCTCTTCAAGTGTTGTAACTCAAAGGGCGATGGCTATTCCCCTCGCATGTCAGATAGCATTTATAATGCTATAGAAATGGAAATAGGAAAAGCGATTATCCCACTCCCCATTTAATGCCCATTGACAGAGCAGCCACATATTTGTTGCTGTGTTAGATAAGTAAAATATGCCAGGGTTAAGCTGATCCTCTTGTTGCGGTATATGTACGCCAGGTGTGACATCGTTCAGCATAGATATTCCGAAGCAGAAGGTGACCGTGATGGGAAACGTGACGCCATTAGGAGTACTGGAGAGCATTTCTAAGGTTAAAAACGCTGAGCTCTGGTCAAGCTTCAAGAACAACTGATTAAAAGATAATATTCCAGTAATGTACGGCCGAACAAAGTTAGTTCCAATTGGGAGGGTTCAGCATAACCAGTATTTGGAGTCAGGACGGTGCAAGGCTGTCGACAGTAGCAGCGCAGCTTTACTGTCTACTACAAGGACATCACTGACTGTACAAATTTTGAGCATGACCTCAGCAGCTATAACAAAACAGGGAGCACCATTTGATGTCAGTGGTTGTTATTACAGAAGTATATTGTAGAGTTTTACCAACAGATCTAGTGTGAGCTTTCTTGAGGATTTTGTATGAAAGCCATGTACTTAATGTTGAGGAGGAGTGACTTAGCGTGATAATTTTAGGCCTTTTTGTTTTAATGCTTATTATGCATACGTCTGAGATATGGTCCGTTGGATTTATATATAGAGGCACTTGATGATAATAAACTTATGGTGTGGTTGTGTTTCATTTTGATGGTTGTTCCGGCCGTGATGAATGATTGAATTGTCTCTTTCCGCCAGAATTTCAATTAAAAATAACGTTCATTGCAATTGGTTCTACAACATTATTTATATGAGATTGACACCTAATACTCTTTTATGCATTATGAAGGGTTGATTATTAAGAGATTGATATCTAATGCTATATATATATATCTATATTATTGCTTTGTTTTTAGAAGAGTTAAAATTGAATTATGTTTAGAATTGCACTATATATTTATTATTATTTGAGTTACGATTTTATAATATATAAGTTTCAAAACTGTTATAAGTGAAAATTTTATTATATATAATTAATGAATTAAGGTAGATAAGAAGTAAGGGATAAAAATAATATTAACATTACAATAAGAAAAGTCAAAAGTGTTAATTTGGTGAATAGAATATAAAGATAAAGAAGAATATTTAATATTAAAATAAAATGGGTAAATGTGTAAAGTTTTTGTTGATAAAATGTTAAGATAAGAAGAATATTTAAAATTGGAATAAGATAGTTATAAAGATGTTTATAATTTTTTTTGATAGAATATTAAAGATAAGAAACATATTTAAGATTGGAATAAAATGGGTAAATTTATGTAAGATTTTTGTCCATAGAATTTTAAAGATAAGAAGAATATTCAACATTAGAATAAGGTGGTTAGGGTATAAAATTTTTATGGAATAACACACACACACAATAAAAAAAAATATTTAAGTCTGGAACAAGATATTATAAGATGTATAAAAACAAATTGTTAATAGAATATTGAATCAAAAAGTAAAAAGCATAAAATATATTTTTTCAAATTAAGGTAAAAGGTATATATAAAATATATATATATTTATATATATATATAAAGATATATATATAATATATATATATATATATATATATATAATGGAATAAGATAGTTATACATTGTGAAAAGGAATGGTTAGAAAAAATATTTTTAATAAATAAAGAAAAGTACAAATAAGTTTGTAAATTTTTAATTTAAGTTAAAAAGATTGTTGATCATAAATATTGATAATAATGGAAAATGAATTTGAATAATCATGTGTGAAAAGTTTTTGTTGATAAATGTTATGTATGTAGAAAGTTTTTGTTGAAGATAAAGTATATAATGAAAATTTTGTTGGTTTTCAATTAATTTACACAAAAAAATGGAAATCTAAAAAATTACAAATTGAACATGGTTTTTGTTGGAGAATCTAATCTTAACCACCTGTTACTTGTCAAAACCATCCCTCCCAGTGTCTAAATTAATTTTTTCCTGGATATTTTGATGTATTAACCCACCCTACAACATTGGTAACAACACCGCCACTAAGAACCAAAATCGCGTTAGGGTTCGTTACTAACGCTCAACGACGTTGGAAGAGCACGCGTTAACAAAATAGCAAATCCAAATATGCAGTTAAAAAACCATTTTAACTGTTAAAAATCAAGATTTAACCTCATTTCTTCCGCCGGATTCCGTCACCGGAATCTCCAAAAAGTCGCATTATAGACAACTCCAGTCAAGATACATGACCGAAATCATATCGGTCATTTTTTAATCTCTTAAATGGAGTATGGTATGATGAACGATGGCATGGTTTTTATAAATAGTGTTTTATTTTTGGAAAATGTACATGAAAAGTTTTTTTTAAGGTGTATTAAAAAATATGGCATATGTGAATTCTTAAAAAGCTTCGTGAGTATTATTTTTATGAGGACTTTGAGAGCATTATTTTATTAATGAGCAGAATGCTCATGTTATTTAAAAAGATGGTTTATATTCCATTTTTTTAGAGAGAGTATATTTTAAATGTTTTTGTATTGTTTTACAAAAGGGTTTTGTTTAAAAGATAGATTTTTGGAGAATTTGCAGATATGATCTTTTTAAGAGATAAATAGAGAAGCTATAGTCGTGAAGATATTTTTATTATATACAACTAATAAGTGTGTAGGTAAATTTGTTTGTTGAGTCACATTTTATCAGTTTTTAATAAATGGGAAAAGTCAAGAGGCTAAGAAGGTCAAAGTGACACTTGGAAATGTTTGAGATTTTTTTAGATTTAGAAGTGAAGAGGCAAAAGGATGCCTTTGCATTTAAATGCATTGATTTCAAAAGCCAAGACAGCCAAGGAGGCCTTGGATGCCCTTGAGAGGAGTTTTGGTGTAAGGGGGAGCATAGAAGTTGAAGATGAAGGTGGATCTATAGCATCACATCTACAACGAGATGAAAAGTATGTTGAATCCCACTGTGCTCAACGACAAGTGGATGATGTCTATGAAGAAGTTGCATAAGCAAGAGAGAAGGAGCACGTAGATGTCCGTGAACCCCATTGTGCACAACCATAAGTGGATGGAAATTTGGTGATTCCAGCAACAGAGTTTGTTGATGAAGTGGACGAAAACTTGGTGATTCTAGCAACAAAGATTGTTGATGAAAGTTTGGTGAATCTAGCAACAGAGCTTGCTGATGACAATGAAATTGCCATTGAAATAGTGAATGCTATGGTGAATACAACAATTAATATTGTTGATGTAAAATTTGATGAAGAATTGTTGGCTAATGATGAATGGTTGTAGGTGATGCAACAAAAACATCATATAGACATGATGTTATTCAGTGAGAAAATCCCACTTGAGTGAGTGGAAAACAACCAGTTTGCAGCAGCACATGTTAGTACAAAAGTAGAAGAGACAGATATAAAGAAAGAAGCACACAAAGAAAAAACAAAGACAAAGGCAGAAGCAAAGCTGGAAGCACAGGCTAGTACAAAAGTAGAAGAGACAGATACAAAGAAAGAAGCCCACAAAGAGAAAATAAAGACAAAGGCAGAACCAAAGCTGGAAGCACAGGCTAGTACGAAAATAGAAGAGACAGATACAAAGAAAGAAGCCCACAAAGAGAAAATAAAGACAAAGGCAGAAGCAAAGCTGGAAGCACAACAGAAGGAATCTCTCATTATAAAGCAGAAGTGATGAAACTGAGATTCTGGGGATTGCCCAAAATCCCAATTTCTTTAAAAAATCAAGATCTGGACCTGTGATTTATGCCCACAAACCTTGACAGAAGCATTCTAAAATGTTAAAACAGAGATCTTCTTAATCTAAAATAAATCTTTATTCATCACAGTTCCTATCCATTTGGAAAAACGGGAAAAAGATGGCACGGCCCCTTGCTGAGCTAAGAGATAATTTTTTCAGAAACTCATATAAGGTTCAACATTAAATGGTTCATGGCAGCTTGAAGCACTTGCAGATATGGCTCCGCTCGTATCACTATTCAACTCACGCAACTCACAAGGAAACCCATTAACTGTATCGAATATCTGTTGCAGGTGGTCATCGGAACCGTGAAGTTTCAAAACTCTTAGTCTGGCCAATGAAATGGTAGAGAAGTCAAATAATTCGTGTTGGACACTTTCTTCGTTGCTGCCAGCAATGATGTTCAGGATCGGCAGGCTTATATTTACATTCCTACAGACTTTGCAACAGCGTTTTCAACAGAACAGTTAAACATTAATTTGAATCTCCATCGGCCCTATGACTGGTCGATCAACACGTTTACCACATAGAAATTAACTCATAAATTTAAACTATAAAATCTATAGCTCTACACGCAAGAAATCAACAACAGAACATATTATCTGTATTATATATAGACATCGCTTAAATCTAAGGCATTGCAGCCTTAGAACAAGCTCGCCTTTGGTTACATCCTGCTCACACACTATTTTACTCACAAATAAGATATATCTCACACCCTATCACATTACATTTATATAAGATGCATTAGGAAGAATAGATAAGATTTTCTCCTAGTTTTTCTACAATGGAAGCTCTCCAAAAGCGTGCATGGCTGTATCCATCTTATCTGCTTTAAATTATCCGCTTTAAATTCGCTTTTCTGCTTTAAAACAAGCGTTTCTCTATTCTGATCCTCTAGTCCAGGTTTGCTCGCTTAGTTGTTGGTTGCTCCCGCATCAAGAAGGAACAGAACCAATGTGATTCTGTAAATATTTTTAATTCTAATGTTGATTTTCAATGTGCAGGTAAACAGAATGATTATGAAGAAGAACTAAATTTACTTGAAGCATGGCTTCTAACATCGTGGCTTCTAACACTATGCTTTGATGAGGTCTGCATAGAAGCTGCAAAAATGAATGTTGAAGACAACATCGATGAAGAAATTAATGAAATTTTCAAGTATTGGAGTCCTCAAGAAATATTTTTTACTATAAACTTATGTTGCATCAAATTGATGACGAAGATCAAGGAACAAAAAGATGACATGTGGCATCACTCCAATTAGTGAAATTGTTAGGTATTAGAGTCGTGAAGAAATATTTTTTTACTATAAACTTATGTTGCATCAAATTGATGACGAAGATCACGGAACAAAAGATGACATGTTGCAACAGTCCACATACAAGCCAATTTTTTGAAGAAGTCCAGGGTATGCTTAGACAACCTGGAAGAATGGAAGGCCTGCACCCACAAATGAAGAAACTGAGGTTTGAAGGATACAACAAAGAGAAAAGGCTGAAACAATTTAGAGGCTATAGGATCTGGAAAAAGAGAAGAAGAAAAGTTGAAGTCAATTTTTAAATTGTAAATCTAACTAAGACATAGACCAACAAGTATCTTAATTAAATTTTTATGTGGTAATTAAGGGGGAGTGTTGGAGAATCTAATCCCAACCACCTTTTAGGTGTCAAAACAGTCCCTCCAAGTGTCCTATTTTAGTTTGAGTTAATCCAGTTTAAGTCGAGTTTAATTTATTACTAATGTTTCCAATGCAATCTTATTTAAGTGATTTGTAATATTGAGAAGAGCAAGTCCTTTGCTCCATAGTTTTGTTCTCTTGAATTTTTGTCAGTTTTAATTTTGTAAGTAGTTTAAGAAAAAACATATTTACATAAAGTGAATTTAGTTGAGAAACCATACTCATAAATAACAAATATAAGATACTAAACCTAATATTAATAAAAGAAAAGAGAATATGCACATAAAAACCTAATTGTTCTTTTTTTTTCTCACCCTTCTTTATAGGATCAAGATGACTATAAAAAAATAGAAGAAAAGAGAAACAAAACACATGATTAAACTATATGAAAGAAAGTTCTTAATATTAATATTTACA